>JAYESA010000005.1:189555593-189830593 GCA_036927795.1 Iris macrosiphon
TATATATATATATATATATATATATATATATATATATATATATATATATATATATATATATATATATATATATATATATATATATATATATATATATATATATATATATATATTATATATATATATATATATATATATATATATATATATATATATATATATATATATATATATATATATATATATATATATATATATATATATATATATATATATATATATATATATATATATATATATATATATATATATATATATATATATATATATATATATATATATATATATATATATATATATATATATATATATATATATATATATATATATATATATATATATATATATATATATATATATATATATATATATATATTATATATATATATATATATATATATATATATATATATATATATATATATTATATATATATATATATATATATATATATATATATATATATATATATATATATATATATATATATATATATATATATATATATATATATATATATATATATATATATATATATATATATATATATATATATATATATATATATATATATATATATATATATATATAATATATATATATATATATATATATATATATATATATATTATATATATATATATATATATATATATATATATATATATATATATATATATATATATATATATATATATATATATATATATATATATATATATATATATATATATATATATATATATATATATATATATATATATATATATATATATATATATATATATATATATATATATATATATATATATATATATATATATATATATATATATATTATATATATATATATATATATATATATATATATATATATATATATATATATATATATATATATATATATATATATATATATATATATATATATATATATATATATATATATATATATATATATATATATATATATATATATATATATATATATATATATATATATATATATATATATATATATATATATATATATATATATATATATATATATATATATATATATATATATATATATATATATATATATATATATATATATATATATATATATATATATATATATATATATATATATATATATATATATATATATATATATATATATATATATATATATATATATATATATATATATATATATATATATATATATATATATATATATATATATATATATATATATATATATATATATATATATATATATATATATATATATATATATATATATATATATATATATATATATATATATATATATATTATATATATATATATATATATATATATATATATATATATATTATATATATATATATATATATATATATATATATATATATATATATATATATATATATATATATATATATATATATATATATATTATATATATATATATATATATATATATATATATATATATATATATATATATATATATATATATATATATATATATATATATATATATATATATATATATATATATATATATATATATATATAATATATATATATATATATATATATATATATATATATATATATATATATTATAATATATATATATATATATATATATATATATATATATATATATATATATATATATATATATATATATATATATATATATATATATATATATATATATATATATTATATATATATATATATATATATATATATTATAATATATATATATATATATATATATATATATATATATATATATATATATATATATATATATAATATATATATATATATATATATATATATATATATATATATATATATATATATATATATATATATATATATATATATATATATATATATATATATATATATATATATATATATATATATATATATATATATATATATATATATATATATATATATATATATATATATATATATATATATATATATATATATATATATATGTATATATATATATATATATATATATATATATATATATATATATATATATATATATATATATATATATATATATATATATATATATATATATATATATATATATATATATATATATAATATATATATATATATATATATATATATTATATATATATATATATATATATATATATATATATATATATATATATATATATATATATATATATATATATATATATATAATATATATATATATATATATATATATATATATATATATATATATATATATATATATATATATATATATATATATATATATATATATATATATATATATATATATATATATATATATATATATATATATATATATATATATATATATATATATTATATATATATATATATATATATATATATATATATATATATATATATATATATATATTATATATATATATATATATATATATATATATATATATATATATATATATATATATATATATATATATATATATATATACATTATATATATATATATATATATATATATATATATATATATATATATGTAGTAACATATGTATATACATAACACCATATCTAATTACATATAAATATAGCTTATACTTATAAGATATTCATATATGTACATAATATTAAAATATAGTATCATATATATATACATAGATTCCATCAAATAAAATATGTACATAATAAATACATGGTAACATACACACATACATAGTATTATGTATATATATAACTATACATAAATGTTTACCTATACATAATCATACAATAATATGTAACACACATTATATAAATAAGAATATAATAACATATAATTATCTCTTGAACATATGCATATCTATACATACTAATATATATAATTATACTTATAAGTAGAAGAATAGCCACATAACAATATATACACTAATAGTACATGCATAGATATATGGATCTAAGACACAATCATTACATAAATATATATACCACATTATATATATATATATATATATATATATATATATATATATATATATATATATATATATATTTATATATATACATTCTCCATGAAATAAGAATACAAGATCATAGATTTATAATTAAATTGAACACACATGGGACGTATCACCCTGTATCCCACTAGATCTAGGATACGCTTGCGACACGAGTCCACCACACATCCAAACGTACCCCGAAGGACACGAATAAGTCATATATATTATTTATGAACAATACGAAGAGTCAAATATAAATCTACGTGTTCGTGTCAAAATATGACATGTACAAAGTCTCGTGTCGGAGGAAAACCCCCCAAATCAACATGTATCACCAAATTGTTGGGATACATCCTTCACGTACCCAATTATGGACACGAAAATAGCCCCAAACACACAAGCACATGCCAAATTGATCTATAGGACCAATTGACGCACACAACAAATGTCAATCTCGGAATTCCCCCAAAATTGACACAAAAAGTACCATAACTTTCACAATAGGCCTCCTATGAACACAAAACCAAATCCTATGGATAGTCTATGCATATGGGTTGATTTTTCATGGTTAAATCTCAGATTTAGAACCTAAATTAAGGGGAAAAACTGAATTGTACCTATTGGAAGATAGATTTCCAATGAAACCTCCAAATGTGATGAAATTTGCCTCCAACTTGTAGATCCATGCTCCTCTTTGTAGATCTTTGTTTCTCTTTATGGATCCTTGCTTCCTCCTTCTAGATCCTTACTCCACTATCCTCCAATGGTGATTTGGGAAAGAAATGGGATAAAATTTGGTAGGAAAATGAAGTGGGAATGAAGGAATTTGGTTGAGGAAAATTCTAGATCTAATTTCCAAATGAAAGGAGGAGAGAGAAATAATTTCCCCCCCTCTATATAGGCCGGCCCCCTTTCCCCTTTCTCAAGCTACTATGAATTATCCAATATACCCCTTGGGGCCTCTCATGAAGAAATAATTAAGGAGGGAAGCTTCTAGTCTAATGGTTTAATTAATTTAATCCATCTCCTAAACAATGGGCTTTCTAAATGGGCTAAATTCTATCAATTAAATTATATTGGTCCATGAGTCTAAACTAAACTAGTTAGGTCCATTAACACAAGTCAAAAATAAATAACTAACATCTAACAACAATTAAATAATACAACAAATAATTATTTATCATGCACAATATTTAATTAAATTTAAAATTACTAAATACCCTTTATTAGAAAATATGGTAGTGACAAAAGTGCTGAGCACTTTCCTTATCAGAAGTGGCTATCGCATTAGTGGGGTCAATTCGTATGTACGCATTAATGTCCGTTTCCTACAGTAGGGAGAGAGAAGGGGAGAGCATGCTCCATAATTGGGTGAGGCACATCGGCCTTTGTAATCCATGTCCTGCGGGTCTCCTTAGGCGTTTCCAGCCTCGGTGAAGCACTAACCTCAGAGAGCATTTCCTTAAAGGCTTGCTGATCGAAGCGTACAACTAATATCCTCTAGGTCGAACCCAACTTTGATGCGTTAGACTGTATCACGATATTCTTATCAGAGGAGATGGACATCCTCAGCTGATTCGCCACCTTGTTTGCCATTAAATTAAGTTTGGGAACATTTTGCTTAACAACCAACTAGAAGTAGAAAGAAATCCTAGACAAAAAATCTAAGTACAATATTTTTTATCTGGGAACCGTGACGATGGAGATCGAGTACTGCAGCGACTCCTTTCTTAGTTGACAGTCCAACGAGGGAATGAGGATGCTCTCTTCTTTTTTCTCTCTCTTGAGCTTGTGTGCATGTACGTAGCTCATCTGGGGGGGGGGTATGGTCTCTCAATCAAAAAAGATAGCCCTTTGGAATGTCCAAGTTTCTCCTATTTATAGCCATCATGTTGATGGGCTATAGGTGTCTCATATGCTTCTGTTTGGTGGTCGTAGGGGGCTCCTTCAACAGAATATAGTTTCAACTGTAGCCGCATAATATGGGCAGACTGTCACACGTCTTAGGTTGAGATCTGCTTTTTGATAAGATCTTGGGGTTGTTTTCAACTCCCTCGTATCAATGAGTCAGTCTACTAGACATATAATTAGCACTAACTGTGTGAATATCTTTTCGGTTGCAATGGACATATCTTGCAAGAGAAAAGCCGCTTAATATCTTGGCCGCATAGCTTCTTGATCGCATATGTGCTTTCCTTTTGCCTTGGTCTTATGGACACTTTAGCCGTATGGCATTGTGGCCGTATGTAAACTCTCGTCTGGGTTTGGCTGAATGGACACTTTTGCCGCATGATGACGAGGCCGCATAGGACCGTAGTCACATATGAGGGGACATATGGCATGGCACGTCTGACGAAGTCACTAATGCACTTATGTGACTTTTCATCTTTTTATGAGCTATCGATTCTCTTACGATTCTCGAAGCCCTCTGGGTGATGAGTGGTGTATCAGAAATTATGACAGGCATTGAATGCCGTGTCAGGGGATCTCATACAGCCCTTACTTCGTGGCTGCTAAGGACGCATGAATTCTGCTATGCGGCTTCCTCTTTGGCTTAATTTCTTCTGAGTCAAACTTGAGGCGCATGTGTCACGCCCCGATCCCGAAAGGGTCAATCGTCCTCGCTGGATCCTTCACGGAACCGATTCGTCCTCGCTTGGGGCGTGATGCCGTACGAGCCTGGAGTTGCGCTCGTACAAGGCAAGAACTTGCAGTTAAAGGAACCCACTTTGAAACACAATTTAGAAAACACATTCACAGAGATTTGAACACAGTGCAGGAAGAAATATGCTTTTTCATTGATAATTCAGAGTAATTACATAGAGTCTACATTGATGCGCCTTCTCGGCTACTTGAATTACATTAGAAAAGATAACTCAAAATGCAGGGCGCGCTCCATCAGATAGTCCCCGTCGTCCATACATTACGCCCTTGTATAGGTTGAAAGTCCAAGCCTCCAAAATGATCTGACTTCAACTATACTTCAAAATAGAGGTGCTCCTAACGCCTCTTCGTCTATCCACTAGCGTTGCACCGTCTGAGTGCCTGAAATAGTTGCCCACAACGTGGGTCAGTACTCAACTTGTACTGGTGAGCGGGATGAATCCCACTCGACTAAATCGACACTAGCTTATTAGGGGCGAGCATGCATTAAGATTACTTCTATAAAGAAGCAAGTGAATTCAATTCATATCAGTTGCATGTTTTGATAGAAATGAAAATAGCATTGAATCCAACCAGTACATCGGTTGCTTACTCAACCGATGCACGCCTTCCCTGCAGCGAAACACAAGTATACTTACCATCTGCACAAGACAATAAATTAGCATGTGTTCTATTCTATGCGGTCATTGGTGTGATCGACACCTTAGGGACATATTCCAAGCATTAACGGCGCGCCCTATCAGCCCGGGTAGCAAGCCCCGCTGGAGGTCCCGCAATGCATCGTGACGAACACGAATCAATATTTCCCTCCGGATCGATACGGTTCCAGTGCCCCGGAAAGCCGTTTCGAGGAAATGATAAACCTTGTGCACAAGTTGTCCCAGACCATGCGAATGCATGAACATTTTATATCTCATACAATGCATCGATTGAACAAAAGAAGTTAAGCAGCAATATACATATCTCATGCAACAGTTCATAATTTTCTCAATGCGGTATTCCGATTTTGATATCCCATGGGTCCAAACTCTATCCGAGGCACCAAGCCGTAACCAACAGCCAACTTCCCATTCCAACCAACTCAAGTTATAAGATGTGCAAGCATATAGTAAAATTAGTCTACAATTCCCATGTTCCTTTCTTAGTGGCTGGCATGCATTGTGGCTAAGCATTTCCTAAGCGTCCAACCGGGCATCATCGAGTGAACGTTTGAAACATTAGAGATGTTGGCGTGAAGAAGTAGGAAAGAAGAGACCAAACCACTCCCTGGTTAAGGGAAAAGTTGCTGAAACACGGAATCCCGCCTAGCGACGATCAAACGTCAGTTACGCGGACCTGCAACAGCACGAGCACCGAGTTAGATTTCTTGCCTATCCTTCCTTGCCGAACTCCCCAAAATTCAAGCTCCAATCAATAAAACCAGCAGCGAAAACCAAGCAAATCGAAAGCAACACCAAATCCAAATCCCAAAGCGGCAATCAAGAAAACCAAGCAACCAAACACGAAAACTATTGGACTCGTTTCAATAGAGGCCTTTCCATGAGTTGGAAAGGATCATCGCATTTCGTCCTTGGCAATAAGATGCCGAAGATCTAAGCATACTCTGACGGACTAGCCACAAGCCCAATTATATAGTGCACATCCCGGTCGGATCGGGATTTGAGGCACTACATAATATACCACTAAGAAAAAGTTTCGTCCCGAAACTTAAGAACAAGGTCCTACCTCCGACTGAGTGAACAACGAAGGATACTTCTCCTTCATCTCCGATTCCATCTCCCAAGTTGATTCCCCAACTGAATGGTTCTGCCACAGCACGCGAACCAAGGACATTGTACGGTTGCGAAGTACTTTTTCCTTACGATCCAGGATCTGCACCGGCTCTTCTGAGTATGATAAATCTGTACGCAGTTCCAACTGTTCGAAGCTCACCACATGACTCGGGTCATGCACGTACTTCCGAAGCTGAGAAACATGGAACACGTCATGCACTTCAGCCAAGGCAGGAGGTAGTGCAATTCGGTATGCCACAGCTGCCACTCGTTCCAGTATCTCGAAGGGGCCGACAAACCTGGGACTCAGTTTGCCCTTCACGCCGAAACGCATCACCCCACGCATCGGCGTCACTTTCAAGAAGACATGATCCCCGACCATGAATTCCAAAGGTCTACGATGAGCATCGGCATAACTTTTCTGTCGGCTCTGTGCCGTGCGGAGTCTTTCCCGAATCAAGCGAACTTTCTCAACTGCCTGTTCTACCAGCTCTGGCCCGAGTACTTGCCGCTCGCCGACTTCGTCCCAACAAATTGGAGATCGACACTTGCGCCCATAAAGTGCTTCGTACGGTGCCATCTGGATGCTCGATTGGTAGCTGTTATTGTACGCAAACTCCGCCAACGTGAGATGCGTGTCCCAACTAGTCTTCAAATCGATTGCACACAGCCGTAACATATCTTCAAGTATCTGATTTGTCCTTTCTGTTTGGCCATCAGTCTGGGGGTGGTATGCAGTACTGAACTGTAGCTTGGTTCCCAAAGCAGCCTGTAGGCTTGTCCAAAAACGAGATAAGAAGCGTCCGTCACGGTCAGAGACGATTGAGGCAGGTACTCCGTGTAATCGAACAATCTCATTTATGTACATCTGTGCTAACCGATCGACGCTCCAAGTAACTTTCATAGGAAGAAAGTGGGCTGATTTGGTCAAACGATCAACTATGACCCAAATCGCATCATGCCCCCGCGGCGTCTTCGGAAATCCCACAATGAAATCCATACTGATGTTGTCCCATTTCCACTCGGGAATAGCGAGGTTCTGCAGTTCCCCACCGGGCCTCTGATGCTCAGCTTTCACCTGTTGACAGGCCATGCACTGTGACACAAAGGTCGCCACATCCCGCTTCATACCTTGCCACCAGAAGGTTCTGCGTAAGTCTTGGTACATCTTAGTGCTCCCCGGATGTAACGAATACTTCGCATAGTGTGCTTCTGCCATAATTTCCCTTCGGAGTTCTGGGTCGCTAGGAACACATAGCCTTCCTTTCATTTGTAAGGTTCCATCTTCGCCTGCCACAAAGTCAGACATCTTCCCCGCCGAAATCAGTTCGCGTGCCTTCGCTAGGAACTGATCGCCCTCCTGAGCTGATTTGATTCTATCACGCAAACTCGGTTCAAGATGGAGTGATGCCAGCTGCACTCCTTGATGCTGAACCCGTAACTCGATGCCCATCGCCTCAAGATCTCGAAGTATGTGGTTGTTTATAGATAACGAGCCCACATACTTTCGACTCAGAGCATCAGCAACGACGTTTCCCTTGCCCGGTGTATAAGCGATCGTCAAATCATAGTCCTTAATCAGTTCTAGCCAACGCCGCTGTCGAAGGTTCAGTTCTCGTTGTGTGAATAGATACTTGAGGCTCTTGTGATCTGTGAAGATTTTGCAAGCAACACCATAAAGATAATGCCTCCACAACTTCAGTGCAAATACAATTGCCGCCAATTCTAAGTCGTGCGTCGGGTAGTTTTTCTCGTGCGGCTTCAGTTGCCTGGAGGCGTACGATATTACCTTATCCCTCTGCATGAGCACACATCCCAAACCAAGTCCCGAGGCGTCACTGTATATCTGAAACTCCTCTACCCCATCTGGAAGAGCAAGGATCGGAGCTGAAACAAGACGCTGCTTAAGTTCTTGAAAGCTGGCTTCGCAGTCATCACTCCATTTGTATACAATCCCTTTTTGAGTGAGGCGAGTCAAAGGCGAGGCCAGTTTAGAAAAATCCTGCACGAACCTACGGTAGTATCCCGCTAGGCCCAGAAAGCTTCGAATTTCGCTAGCTGAAGTAGGTTGCTTCCAATCTACCACCGCCTCTATTTTCTTTGGGTCTACGGCGATGCCTTCCGCCGAGACGACATGGCCAAGAAAGGCTACGCTGTTCAACCAGAACTCACACTTGCTGAGCTTAGCGAACAACTGATGCTCTCGTAATGTCTGCAGCACGATCCTTAGGTGTTCCTTGTGTTCCGCCTCGTTCCTGGAATATATTAGAATGTCGTCGATGAACACGACCACAAACTTGTCTACGTACGGCCGAAACACGCGGTTCATCAGATCCATGAAAGCTGCAGGGGCGTTCGTCAAACCGAATGACATCACAAGAAATTCGTAATGTCCGTATCGGGTCCTGAATGCAGATTTTTGAACATCATCTGGTTTGATTTTCAACTGGTGGTACCCTGACCTGAGATCAATTTTAGAGAAAACTGTTGCACCTTGCAGCTGATCAAACAAGTCATCTATCCTTGGCAATGGGTACTGGTTCCGCACGGTCACCTTATTTAGTTCTCGGTAGTCAATACACATCCGCATGGATCCATCCTTTTTCTTCACGAATAGCACCGGAGCGCCCCACGGAGAAACGCTCGGACGAATGTATCCTCGGTCCAACAGATCTTGTAACTGAATCTTAAGTTCCTTCAGCTCTGCTGGGGCCATTCGATATGGTGCCTTCGATATCGGTCGCGAATCCGGAAAAGTGTCAATGCTGAATTCGATCTCACGATCTGGAGGCATTCCAGGCAGCTCGTCCGGGAAAACGTCGAGGAAATCTGCTATAACATCAGCCTGAGCTGCATTTGCACTTTCCTGCCGGGTGTCTCGAACTGAAGCTAAGTACCCTTCACAACCCGAATGCAGCATACGCCTAGCCGAAATTGCTGATATCATCATTGCCGTCTTTGGTGCAGCGCTGCACGAATAGTAAAAGTCTGCCTCGCCGGGTAGACGGAATACGACTCGCTTCTCCGCGCACTCAATTGTTGCATGACAAGCACCCAACCAATCCATCCCGAGAATAATGTCGTAATCCTTAATGTCTAATACAATGACATCTAAGGAAAGCTTCCTGCCTCCGATGCAAATATAACCATCCTTACAGATCGCATGGGCGGGCATGTCGACTCCCGAAGGTGTGCTCACGCAAAGATTCATATTTAAGGGAGTAGAAGCTAATTTATGCTCAATAGTAAAATCAGCAGATATGAAACTATGCGTAGCACCTGAATCGAATAAGACTCTAGCGGGCAAATCTCTGAAAAGTAATGTACCTGTCACGACAGTTTCAGAGGCGGATGCATCATCCCGAGTCAGTGCATAGACTCGTCCTTGAGCACCCTGGCGTTGTGGATTCACTGGCACAGCATTGGCATCACTGGCTGGAGGCCCCCTGTTGTGATTCCCGTTGTTCCGGTTTCCGTGGTGCTGATTCCCATTGTTATGATTCCCATTGTGCTGATTCGGTTTTGCCTCACGGCAGTTGAAATGCTTGTGGTCCAGGCGACCACATTTAAAACACCCAGTAACTCGGCATTCCTCCACTCGATGCCCTATTCTGCCGCACCTGTTGCAGTATGGTGCACGGGACGGGCCCCTATGCTCAGATGTGTGCGGACGCTTTTGTGCTCCAGACCCTCCCATTTCCTGAGGCCGCTTATTATTGTTGGTACGGGAGGTTTGCACATCGGCCTTTGGTGGACAGCGCCCAAAGATCCGCTCGCTGTTCAGGGCAGCTTCATAACATTCCCTGTATGTCTGACACTTCTGGTTGATGACGTCCCTACGCAAATCGTCATTCAAACCCTTTTGGAAGCGGTAGCACCACGCCTGCTGGTTAGGCAAGAAGTGCCCAGCAAATTTAGCCAGCTTAGCGAACGCCGAGTCATAATCGTCGACAGACATACTTCCTTGCACCAGATTGCTGAAGTCGTCTTCTTTTTGTTGCCGCACAGCCCGGGGAATATATTGTTCAATGAAGGCAGATTTGAATATTTCCCAGGTAATTTTGCAGTTGGGATTGGCATCATAAATTCCCTGCTTAGTGGCTTCCCACCAATCATGCGCACGCAGTTCCAGTTGAACTGATGCACAGGCCACTCTTTTGGATCCCCTAATGCCGACCAGATTGAAGAGTCCCTCCAGCTTCGTAATCCATCCCATCACCACGTCCGGTTCTGCTCGCCCGTTGAACGTTGGTGGATGCATCTTAGTGAATTCTGCCGCACGGCAGTTGTTCCTTGCTGGTTGCTGTGTTTCTTCGGACTCATCCTCTACCGCCACAGCCGGCGGTGCAGCAGGCGTCACTGTAGCGCCCCCGTTGTTGGGTGCCATGGATGCAATTAGTTGCATCATGGTGTCTATCTGCTTTTGTTGAGCAGCAAACTGCGCTTGTTGAGTAATGGCTTGTTGCTGCTGCATCTCCATGAGATGCATAAGCCGCTCGGACATATCGGTTGAACCCGCTCCTCCGGATTCTCCAGAACTTGCCGGATCGTTCTGGATGGGCTGAGCACTGCTTGCAGCGGCAGTGTTTTTCTTAGCCATTGCTACAAAAGAGAGTAGCTTGTTAACACCTCAAAAACGATAGATTTGTATCTATGGGCTCATTGTATAGGCGACTCATCTCATGCAGCGGACACCGAATGCAACTCAACCGAGAGGCGCATCAAACTCCCTTATAATCTTTTGAAATCCCAAGGATGTAAAGCCTAAGCTCTGATACCAATATGTCACGCCCCGATCCCGAAAGGGTCAATCGTCCTCGCTGGATCCTTCACGGAACCGATTCGTCCTCGCTTGGGGCGTGATGCCGTACGAGCCTGGAGTTGCGCTCGTACAAGGCAAGAACTTGCAGTTAAAGGAACCCACTTTGAAACACAATTTAGAAAACACATTCACAGAGATTTGAACACAGTGCAGGAAGAAATATGCTTTTTCATTGATAATTCAGAGTAATTACATAGAGTCTACATTGATGCGCCTTCTCGGCTACTTGAATTACATTAGAAAAGATAACTCAAAATGCAGGGCGCGCTCCATCAGATAGTCCCCGTCGTCCATACATTACGCCCTTGTATAGGTTGAAAGTCCAAGCCTCCAAAATGATCTGACTTCAACTATACTTCAAAATAGAGGTGCTCCTAACGCCTCTTCGTCTATCCACTAGCGTTGCACCGTCTGAGTGCCTGAAATAGTTGCCCACAACGTGGGTCAGTACTCAACTTGTACTGGTGAGCGGGATGAATCCCACTCGACTAAATCGACACTAGCTTATTAGGGGCGAGCATGCATTAAGATTACTTCTATAAAGAAGCAAGTGAATTCAATTCATATCAGTTGCATGTTTTGATAGAAATGAAAATAGCATTGAATCCAACCAGTACATCGGTTGCTTACTCAACCGATGCACGCCTTCCCTGCAGCGAAACACAAGTATACTTACCATCTGCACAAGACAATAAATTAGCATGTGTTCTATTCTATGCGGTCATTGGTGTGATCGACACCTTAGGGACATATTCCAAGCATTAACGGCGCGCCCTATCAGCCCGGGTAGCAAGCCCCGCTGGAGGTCCCGCAATGCATCGTGACGAACACGAATCAATATTTCCCTCCGGATCGATACGGTTCCAGTGCCCCGGAAAGCCGTTTCGAGGAAATGATAAACCTTGTGCACAAGTTGTCCCAGACCATGCGAATGCATGAACATTTTATATCTCATACAATGCATCGATTGAACAAAAGAAGTTAAGCAGCAATATACATATCTCATGCAACAGTTCATAATTTTCTCAATACGGTATTCCGATTTTGATATCCCATGGGTCCAAACTCTATCCGAGGCACCAGGCCGTAACCAACAGCCAACTTCCCATTCCAACCAACTCAAGTTATAAGATGTGCAAGCATATAGTAAAATTAGTCTACAATTCCCATGTTCCTTTCTTAGTGGCTGGCATGCATTGTGGCTAAGCATTTCCTAAGCGTCCAACCGGGCATCATCGAGTGAACGTTTGAAACATTAGAGATGTTGGCGTGAAGAAGTAGGAAAGAAGAGACCAAACCACTCACTGGTTAAGGGAAAAGTTGCTGAAACACGGAATCCCGCCTAGCGACGATCAAACGTCAGTTACGCGGACCTGCAACAGCACGAGCACCGAGTTAGATTTCTTGCCTATCCTTCCTTGCCGAACTCCCCAAAATTCAAGCTCCAATCAATAAAACCAGCAGCGAAAACCAAGCAAATCGAAAGCAACACCAAATCCAAATCCCAAAGCGGCAATCAAGAAAACCAAGCAACCAAACACGAAAACTATTGGACTCGTTTCAATAGAGGCCTTTCCATGAGTTGGAAAGGATCATCGCATTTCGTCCTTGGCAATAAGATGCCGAAGATCTAAGCATACTCTGACGGACTAGCCACAAGCCCAATTATATAGTGCACATCCCGGTCGGATCGGGATTTGAGGCACTACAGCATGTTTGTTGGACGCATGGATATGGATTTTCCATACTTCAACAATATCGTCTTCAGTTCTTTGAGATTAACTTGTCTTCATGGAACATCAAATTATTATAAAACACCAGAGGGTTATTCCACAATATCTGTGATGCTGTATCTGGTATTAGAGGAATACTACCCCCTGCTCGTGATCCAAGATCTTGAGATGAAGGCCTTGATCTCTGACAAGTATGTTAAAATACGCCTTCGGTAGGAACCTTTGCTTGATGATTCGAGGGTGTTCTTGTACTTTATGGTGGTGGAATTGGTATTGGAACCCTTAATTGGCTCCTTAGTGCACTAACCATAGTAGGAGGATTAGACGAGGCTCCTTTTGAAGGCTTCTTCTTCTGTTGAGTGGGTTTACCTGATGGAGACATCCAAGATAAGTAGCATGAGGCGAAGGGCAACTTGTCTTATCTTTCATCTTTGCCTGGCATCTATTTCCTGAGACATTGTCGGGTTGATCTAGCATGATGTATTCGTTGAAACATTGACTGCCTTGTTGGAGTTTCTGCTACCTTGGAACAACAACAATTAATTATTATGCTAGAATACTGATTCCCTAAAGGAGGAATTTTATGTGTAACAATAATCTCCTTCGCTTTGCGTTTGTGACATGACACATCATGCAAGTCTAGAGAAGGAAGTTTTACCTTTAAATCCTTTGCATGCATGGATGAGTCCTCGCATGGGTTTATTGTAAAATTTGGCGCTTTCTGATCTACTTCATTCGCATGTCGCATAGGTCATTTTTGAAAGACTTCTTAGACATATCCACTTCCTGCGCTTGGGAACACCCAGCGCATGTATCTGTTGTTACACCATGAATGGTGCATGAAGCCTGAGTACATGAATTATTTAGTTTGTATAACTTATTATTAGTTGCACGCATAAGTTTGAATGGTGCATGTGTCATGCCCCAGTCCTAAAAATACGTAGGACTAGGACACGTAAGCATGCCAGCCGCATGGATATGGCAACTCCAATATATGGAAACCAAACCCATACGTACGCTGTAATATGAATATCAAATCCACAAGTGGTATAACATATGTCACAAGTCACATGATATAATCTAAATCTTATCCACAAAAATCAATATAAATAAATAACCATTATCTATGAAACTAGATCTCAATATAAGTATCTAAGGATGATAGTTGGATAGAAACAAATCCACTACCAACTCGAAGGTAAAGGTACAACACAATAAACACAATATAAGAATACCAGCTAACGACCACAGGCTCGAAGAGAAGACATCCACGAAACATATATAACCATCCAAATTTGCGCTCCTGCAAATACTCAAGAACAGATACACCTGGAAGGGGACCAGGTCCTCAGAGGGACGTAACAAGATACAGAACAGCAAGCCAATTTGAATATAGTAAACATGCATAATAGGTAAAAAATATGTAAGTACGTTGTACAAGATAATCTATATGAATGCAGATGAGGACAATTTTTTGACGTATGGGCAAGGGTAGGCTACTCGATCTAAATCTCACAACTCACACACCCGCCAGTGGACATCAGAAATCGTCATACCTCGGGGGTAGCGACCAGCACGACTCTACAGAAATTGACATACCTCGGAGGTAGCGACCAGCGCGACACACGCCCGTAGTACGAGCTATATAGTACGGTTTACCAGAGTGGTTAAAAGCCCATACGCCTAATGATTGTCCTCTCATGATACTAGGTGCCATGTGTGTGTCAACATATCTAATACATAGAAATGACTGAAGGAAAACTACACATGCAAGAACTAAAAAGAAATGCAATAAATATACAGAAATATACTAAGCATGCAAAATACTGTAAGCAATTTGGCAAGGTATCTTGCCTGGTCTGAAAATGATGAAGTCCCAACTCAAGGCGTCGTCCGATCTACCCGTCACATAAATTAAACAAGTTAGGTTACAAAAGTGGGTGGATAGTTTTTACTATTTTAATCTATTTTAACTCAGAATAAAATAACCTAAATTAGTATTTTAATCTTATTATAATCTTATTTTATTGTTAAGCTCTAATTTTGGTCCAAAGAAAGTCAACTTTAAGGATTGTGATTCGTGGCACGCAAATCGAGGCAATCCGTTGACCGAAAAGTCAACGGACTCAAATCCTGGATTTGTGTGTGGAATCCTATATATTTTAATGCTACATGAACACTGGAATCGACAATTTCATAAAATCACAAGTCGGTAAAGAGTTATGGCCACAAGGGCGCACAGATGACAATTTTTGGTAGTTTTCTACTTACGTCTACGTTGTACGAATTTTATAGTAGAATAAACTACTATTTTAAATTCTGTAAAATTAATTTTCTGGAAGTTCATCATGTCAGCTTTTTGAAACTTTAAACGGTTCATAATTCCGAGTTCGGGATCTCCCAAAATCTCAAAAATACCAAAACGCGTCTGATTTCCGACAGCTGGCACTTTTAGAATTTTCTATAAAAATAGGTTCATAAATTATTAAAATAAATTACATAATTAGAAATCTAACCTTGATATAGTTCTAACAAAAAAAATTTGAGCGCGTTTGGAGTCCGGAGCTAGGAGATATCGTCTTTTTAATTCGTCATTAGTGGAAAATGAGGCTGAATTTATGACGAATTTTGACTATTTTTGGATGAAAAAGAGTGGAATTTGGGAAGAAAAATATGAAGGATGAGGTATTTATAATGGTGGACACTACTTAATTAAATACGACTAGGATTGGTTAATTTGGATAGCATTATGATAAATTTCAATAAAATAGGATATATGTGAAGTTGCTTTCCTAGTAGGTTCAGGATTTGAATTAATTTAAAATAGAGTTTGAATTTATCTCAATAATTTATAATCTTAAATATAATTAAAAATAATACAAATAATTTATAAAATCTTATTAATATCTATTAACACTAAATTAGCATCTATCTAATATTTAGACTATATATATCCAAATAAATCCTAAATAATTTTAAAAATCTAAATAAATTTCTTAAAATTCTAAATAAATTACAAAAAAATATAATTAAATATTTTAAACTAAAATAAATATTTGGTAGGAACAACATGCAAGTATGGTCGTATAGTAAATCATAGAAGTCCTAGAAATTTATGTTTCCTAAGTTTTAATTACCATAAATTCTAGAAAAATCTCCAAAAATCTAAAATAACCTAAAATAATTCTAAATAAATATTTATATAAGTAAATATATCAAGAAATTTATTTTCTAATTAACTAAGAAAATATTCTAAAGAAATTTAATATCTATAATAAATATAATAATATAAAATACACACAAAATATCTATTTTGGGTGAGGGGGTTTACAATCTACCCAACTTACAAAAATTTCGTCCTCGAAATTTACACTGACCCATATTCATAATAATTACTATAGCTATTATACTACTTAGCTATCTAGCAGTGCTTCCTAAAAGTCATGGTTTGTCATTCGAACACTTCTCATTTATTGTCCATACACTATCCTATTATCCTCTAACTCGTCTACACTACCCAACTTATAAAAGTTCTACTAGTAGTCACAGTCTCTTCAGACTATTGTCTAGGTTGTAAGATGAATATATTTATTGGGTCGAGAATCTTGGGATACTTGTCTTGAATCTCACAACCATGATTTTTTTTTTGTAACCGTCAAGTATCATAGACTAATACTGCCATGCCACCTGACCAATATGTCTGCAAATACTTTGACTACTTTACTACAACGGTCTAGCTGCAGCTGTCGCTACTTTGCCAGCGATTTATCATAGTTGTCAGTTTGTAACAAGTGCCTTCAATTCATTCTTAGGCATAGTCTAAGTTTTTGGGCAACAATTAAAGTCTTGACTAACTTATAAAACTATAAAAAGTATAAACTAGTTGAAACAGTCTAACAAATTCCTATTAGCCTAAGGGATGCTATACATTATTTTTAAAATAATAAAAGGATACAGATATTACTATAGGTCATATACATAAGGGTTATTATTAAGAACTCATTCTTTAGTTATTAATCATCTACTAAACCATTTACGTTTTAACTAACAAAACTAAGGATGGGGTCGAAGTAGACCAACAATTCATGTTGGCACGAAAAAGATGTAACTACGATAGGAAGAATTAAGCATGAGATAATGAATGGATAGAGAAGAGAAGATGAGCCACCCAAGGGGGCGAGATGGTGATAGAAAAAAAATACTACTACTGCTACTCGCGTCATCCATTAGCATCACGTGTATGCCAATTTGGGTAGAATATCATTATATCCTCATAACTGATAAACCAACACCTATATAATTCTACGTTTACTATGCACCTAAGATCTTGTATCATAAAGGGGGTCATGAGTATGCAATGACACATATAACTTAGGTCGTACCTGTATCTACGGCTTCCTATGGCGCACTCTCTTGTTTGTCATCATGAGTGCTTGGCCTATGGGGTATATCTAGTACTATTCGTGTATCAAACTTATACTAAGCATAAACTTTCGTCTTTCCGAAATAGGGGAAGATGAAAAACAACAATAAAGAGTTCAAGGAGGAGGTGATATAATACAAGTACGGGGTTCGAAGGGATTAAAGAATTTTGAAAGGGAGTTGCCAAGGCAGTTGTGGATTAAAATCTTATTTTGGTAAATTCCTATATGCATGTTCATATCAGAACAGTTATATACCAGACATGATATGCTCTGACCAGTCTAAAGGGAGAGTATATTTGTCTAACAAGTTGAGTCAACTATATCTCAATCCACATAGAGTAGTGATACAAAGAGCGAACCAAGTGCACTACAGTTGATCAGACCATAATACACCAATTTTGATTTACACAATGTATTAGTGTGGGCCCTCAATAATACATATGTCATGAACAAGCTCAATAAAAGAATAATCTTGCAAAACTAGGCTATAATAGCAGCATAAGTCGAGGTAGTAAAAAAATATAAGTACGCTTGATTATGATGGAGGAAGGTACAGAATAATTTAAGTTCACCAAGAAGGCCAGTGTTGTGCCTCTACAGTTGCCATACTAATTTCTTGTCTAAGTCTAAAGTCAACCAAATGGGTGTATGGGCCTCTAAGTTCTATAGTCTAGATAAACACTAAAGTTTTATAGTCTAGATAAACACTATCTTCTTATGCAAGTCTATAGTTGGTGTCATTCAATTATACTTCATTAATGAGTCAATAGGACTATGTGTTACTAGGTTATGAGGCATACTATCCAACTTACAATAATTTAACTAATAGTATTATTAAACAATAAAGTGTATATACCTGGTACAAGGTACCTTCCTACCTCTATCAAGCACGAAAGAAAAGATAAGATTGACGTTGTGAAAGGATCAAGCAAGATGCAATGCAAGCAATCAAATAAGAATGCAAAATAAAATCAAGGACGGTGATTAAATAAGTGGATGAGATCTTATATTCTAATCCTATGCGCAGGCTTGCTCGGTACAGTAACGTAACCGAGACAATATGCTCTCGACCTGCATGGGCCACCACAAAAACATGTCATGCTCCAGTCCCAAAAATACGTAGGACTAGAATACGTAAGCATGCCAGCCGTATGGATATGGCAACTCTAATATATGGAAACCAAACCCATACATACGCTGTAATATGAATATCAAATCCACAAGTGGTATAACATATGTCACAAGTCACAGGATATAATCTAAATCTCATCCATGAAAATCAATATAAATAAATAACCATTATCTATGAAACTAGATCTCAATATAAGTATTTAAGGATGATAGTTGGATGGAAACAAATCCACTACCAACTCAAAGGTAAAGGTACAACATAATAAACACAATATAAGAATACCAGCTAACGACCACGGGCTCGAAGAGAAGACATCCACAAAACATATATAACCATCCAAATCTGCGCTCCTATAAATACTCAAGAACAGATACACCTGGAAGGGGACCAGGTCCTCAAAAGGACGTAACAAGATACAGAACAACAAGCCAATTTGAATACCGTAAACATGCATAATAGGTAGAAAATATGTAAGTACGCTGTACAAGACAATCTATATGAATGCAAATGAGAAAAACTTTTCGACGTATGGGCAAGGGTAGGCTACTCGATCTAAATCTTACAACTCACACACCCGCCAGTGGACATCAGAAATCGTCATACCTTGGGGGTAGCAACCAGCGCGACTCTACAGAAATCGACAAACCTCGGGGTTAGCGACCAGTGCGACATACGCCCGTAGTGCAAGCTATATACTACGGTTTACCAGAGTGGTTAAAAGCCCATACGCCTAATGATTGTCCTCTCATGATACTAGGTGCCATGTGTGTGTCAACATATCTAATACATAGTAATGACTGAAGGAAAACTACACATGCAAGAACTAAACAGAAATACAATAAATATACAGAAATATACTAAGCATGCAAAATACTGTAAGCAATTTGGCAAGGTATCTTGCCTGGTCTGAAAAGGATGAAGTCCCAACTCAAGGCATCGTCCGATCTACCCGTCACATAAATTAAACAAGTTAGGTTACAAAAGTGGGTGGATAGTTTTTGCTATTTTAATCTATTTTAACTATGAATAAAATAACCTAAATTAGTATTTTAATCTTATTATAATCTTATTTTATTGTTAAGCTCTAATTTTGGTCCAAAGAAAGTCAACTTTAAGGATTGTGATCCGTGGCATGCAAATCGAGGCAATCCGTTGACCAAAAAGTCAACTGACTCAAATCCTAGATTTGTGTGTGGAATCCTATATATTTCAATGCTACGTTAACACTGGAATCGATAATTTTATAAAATCACAAGTCGGTAAAGAGTTATGGCCACAAGGGCGCACAGATAACAGTTTTCGGTAGTTTCCTACTTACGTCTACGTTGCACAAATTTTACAGTAGAATAAACTTATTTTTTAAATTATGTAAAAAAAAATTTCAGGAAGTTCATCATGTCAGCTTTTTGAAACTTTAAACGGTTCGTAATTCCGAGTTCGGGATCTCCCGAAATCTTGAAAATACCAAAATGCGTTTGATTTCGGACAGCTGGCACTTTTAGAATTTTCTAGAAAAATATGTTCATAAATTATTAAAATAAATTATATAATCAAAAAACAAACCTTGATATAGTTCTAAAAAAAAAACTTGAGCGCGTTTGGAGTCCGGAGCTAGGAGATATCCTCTTTTTAATTCGTCATAACTAGTAGAAAATGAGGCTGAATTTATGACGAATTTTGACTATTTTTGGACGAAAAAGATAGGAATTTGGGGAAGAAAAATATGAAGGATGAGGTATTTATAATGGTGGACACTACTTAATTAAATACGACTAGGATTGGTTAATTTGGATAGGATTATGATGAATTTAAATAAAAATAGGATATGCATGAAGTTGCTTTCCTAGTAGGTACAGGATTTGAATTAATTTAAAATAGAGTTTAAATTTATCTCAATAATTTATAATCTTAAATATAATTATAGATAATACAAATAATTTATAAAATCTTATTAATATCTATTAACACTAAATTAGCATCTATCTAATATTAAGACTATATATATCCAAATAAATTCTAAATAATTTTAAAAATCTAAATAAATTTTTTAAAATTCTAAATAAATTATAGAAAAATATAATTAAATATTTTAAACTAAAATAAATATTTGGTAGGAACAACATGCAAGTATGGTCGTATAGTAAATCATAGAAGTCCTAGAAATTTATGTTTCCTATGTTTTAATTACCAAAAATTTTAGAAAAATCTCCAAAAATCTAAAATAACCTAAAATAATTCTAAATAAATATTTATATAAGTAAATATATCAAGAAATTTATTTTCTAATTAACTTAGAGAATATTCTAAAGAAATTTAATATCTATAATAAATATAATAATATAAAATACACACAAAATATCTATTTTTGGTGAGGGGGTTAACAGCATGTCCATATTGAACAGATGCTTGAGCATGCATAGCTCAAGTCATCCAGGAATTTTATGACTTAGTACGCTACGACGCATAGTATAAGAGTCCAATTCAGTGCCTATTTGAGAACCTTGTCGCATAGAACTCTGTGAGAAATAGAGTCTACTAAAAATAGAACTATTTTCTTGCCACATATGCTGTTGCTTCAAAGAACACGGACCAACTTCATAATCATTAGCACATGGAGGAATAATACCCTTCATGTACATTGCTTGGGAGTCAACATTGTTCTTCCCTTTGATCTTTTTTTATACACTCTGCTTGGTGCAGGTAGGTCGATCAGAGGACATAGCACCCAAGTCCTTAGCATCGTAGTGTTTTCTACTAGAAAAAGGCTTCTGCGACGGGAAATCGAGGCCAATTAGGAAATAGGCAACTGCCACAAAGTTACTTGAGACCTACAAGTTTGGGGTCGGCCGTTAGCTGGATACTTCTCAAAGGATCTATCACCTGACGGTGTCTTCTTGACTTGCGGGACTGGTTAAACCAATAACACCCGAGACTGAATCTATTAGAACTCTAGCCAAGGGACCAATTACTGTCGTTAAAATATGGCCAAGTTTTTGTGTGAATAGGTTTAGGTTCAAGTCAACAAATACTTCTATCAGAGACAGCTTTCTGGATCTTGATTCCATGAAAAATAGTTTTTTGTGTATCAAATCTTTGAACTATAAAGACGTCGATCCAGGTAATAATTTCTTTGGCATCTTACGAGAGATTGTGGAGTTGACATATAATTATGGCATAGAACCTACTAATATTGTGCTATTCAAGTGTGAATGGTTTGATCCGATTCAAGATCAAGGTTGGAAAATTGACAAGCATGGCATTGTGGATATAAACTACAAGCGTAGATATTAAGGCTACGAACTATTTGTCCTATCAAGTCAGGCTCAGCTCGTGTACTTCACAACTTATCCTAGACGGGGGACAACAAGGTCGGATTGGTGGGCAGTATGCAAGACTAAAGTTAAAAATACCATTGACATTGACGAAATAGCTTATCAGGAGGACGGGCTACCTCTTGTAACAAATATTGTAGATATGGACTCAACGAAAGTTACTTATTACACAAGTAATAATGCAAAAGATGTAGAATTATCCGAAGAGAAAGACGAAGATGAAGTAGATGAAAGTGAAGACGAGAAGGAGGAAGAGGAAGAGGAAGAGGAAGAGGAGGACGAGGAAAGCGAACAAGATAAATTTTCTGAAGATGATTAAAAATAAAATATTTTGCCTGTAGAATATAACTATTTTTTGACTGTAGAATGTACTATTTTGACGAATATATATATTATACTTTGACTGTAGAATGTACTATCCATTTAGACTTGTGGCACCACTGGTTATTTACTGTACAATTATGTGAATGCTGTGAGATATGCATAACATTATGACTATAGAATGTACTATATATTTGTGTATTTCTTTATTCATCATATGTTGTTATCAGGTATAACAGAATGACGCGGAGGGTTCGGCAGGTCCTGAGGTAGACAGAGTGCTCCTCCGGTACTGCCTACTGTTGGTTCCAGATCGTCATCGCCTAGTACTCCAGTATATCGATCAGTTATATCTTCGACTGCGACGAAGTTACGTGGCATCACTCCTGGGATGAGTAGTTCCAGGCGTGATAGTACTCCCTTGTCCAATATTCCTCCTGCTGATGAAACCATGGATAAAGATGAGCATGTAGAGGAGGTCGTGCCAACGTTGTCCCAGTATCAGCAAGATCCTCCATGCGCACCTCCGGAGGAGACGAGGACAGAAATTTGGGTCGACGGTACAAAGTAAGTCAATTAGATGGTTTAGCATCATATATATCGTATATTTCTTTATTCATCATATATTGACTTTTTTGATCTAAATAATTATCTCTATATAGATATCGTCCATCGTCGGTTCAGAGACGCCTGGGCCTACTTCTGAGAAACAACTATGGTGGCCCTTGGATCAACTACTCTGAAGCTTCGGAGGAGAGGAAGGCGTTCTGGTTTATGCACTTTATGGTAAAAGTATATTATATAAATCCTCTAATTTATGTATATTATATAACTTATCCGTGATGCTCACTTACTAAATTATTTATTGTAGCAAACGTATTTCTATCCTCCGCACCGGGCCGAGTTGATCGAGCGGATATTTCCTGCCGTTGCCGCCAAGCTTATCAGTGATGCTCTGGATGTCCAGAAGGCTCATGATCGTGCTGGAAAATCGATCCAAGGTTGGTTCATGCTTGAGCAGTGGACTGCGATGAGGGCTAGATTCGACGATCCGAGCTACAAGGAAAGGTCTGAGAAGGCCAAGGCGGCTAGGCAAAATGTTGCAAAGTGGTGTGGTGGCTCGATTCCAATGATGGAATATTTTCGTCGTTCGGTATATTTTTTATTTAAGATATATTATTTTAATGTAAGTACGATAAAATGGTAATAGAAAAATGTTTAATTTTAGTACTAAATAAATTATTTTAAACAGGTACAGAGGGGTGAGGATGCAAATATGGTGACCGTCTTCTTGGCCACCCATCGCAAGGACAAAAATCTCAATAATGGGAGGGCCTCGCAGACCTATGTAAGTATTACTTTACTTTGTGTTAATTTTAATATAACTTAGGCAATTATCGAGTATCCAAACTTTTCTAGGCCGAGTATCTTAGGTTGTGTGAGCGAGCGACTGCTAGTGCACCTACTGCTGGAGAGGCTAGTACTTCCTCTCAGCCCGTTCCAGCTCCTTCGACCGACGACCTGTGGGTGACCGCCGCTGGTGGTCTCCAGAGGAGTATGTACTACGGTACGGGATCCTATGGTACCCTGGTTGTGACGCAGTCATCTAGGGCCTCCCAGACAATTGCGCATTCCCCACAGCCCTCGCAGTCGTCGGCCAGAGTCTAGGAGGCCGTTGACCGTCAGATTGTGTCTCTCCGTGACGAGTTGCTGCGAAGGATGAAAGAGCAGGCCCAATCCCAGCCGTAGGCGGACGATCCGATGCTCATCGTACGATTCGATATGCTCGACCGCAGCATCACGGAGCTCCAGGATTTGACAAATAATCTTAGAGCCTCGACAGAGCGCATCGTGACGGAGCTGCAGGCATCACAGCTATTCATGGGCGAGAGGCTGATGATGATGCAGGATTCAATGGTTCATAGTTGTACGAGGCTGTTATCTACCATGGATTCTTACAACCATCGACTCGCAGAGTTAGAGCGGATACGTCCTCCTGGTGCGCCTACAACGACACAGACTCCCCCGACGTCACTACCTTCTCCATCGACATCGGTGTCGATTTCACGGGAGCAGTATGATCTGTTCTTATCCTTCATGCGAGCCGGTGGTCATCCTCCTACAGATCCGCAGTAGTATAGATATTTGCATGGATATTTGCTTAATATTTGTATTCTTTTTATTATTTAGGATGAGACTCATTGTATGGATATATATTTGCTGTATTCTTTACGACGATATTTGCTGGATATTTTATTTTCTTCAAATTTTATGATATTATTCATATTAAATATATGTTAATTTATCGGTGTTGAGTGTTCAACCCAAGGGGGTCGACAAAACCAGAAAATTCAACGAAGGGTTGCTCCGGGTCTATTTGTACAGATTGTGAATTAATAAACTACAGGAATAATAGTTTAAAAATAATTTAGTATTTATTTTTTTATTTTTTCACTGTACAATTAGCGACATTTTTAGCGACGTTTAGCGACGTTACTACACGTCGCTAAATACGTCGCTAAGTTGCGACGTTACTATACGTAGCTAAAAATGTCGCTAAAAATGTCGCTGTACGTCGCAACTTGCTGACATGACAGTATTGCCAGGTCATTAAAGATCACTGTAATGTCGCTGTAACGTCGCTATATAAGTCGCTAATTAGCGACGTTAAACGACAGATGAGCACGTCGCTAATTAGCGACGTTGCGTCGCTAAATGTAGCTAATCTAGCGACACATTTACGTCGCTAAAAAATGTCGGTATAGCGATGTTTAGCGACATTTTTCCTTTCAGCGACTAGCTGAAAGGCGACTTCTGTAAAATGTTGCTAATTACGTCGTTAAAAGTAATTAGCGACGTTTATTGGTCATTTAGCGACGTTTCTTTACGTCGCTAATTTGACTTTTTCTGGTAGTGTTATATTGCTAGATAGATTATCTTGATAGCGTTCTACCATCGATTCTGTGGCATAGACTGGGCGTTGTTCCCCACTGGTATCCTGACACCGGGTGCGGGTCGTGACACGTTCCCTAATCTATCTAAACCTCGAAATACTTGGAGAGATATTTCGAAGCCCCGGACAATAGCTACGAGCCAAAGTGTCTAAATCTGGACAGATTTGTGCAAGCAGTGCACAGTCCTCTTTTGCCTTCCCATTTCACTTTGGTAAGAGCTCAAACTTCACCTACTCAACCCTCTCTACATGTACTTCACATATCTCTTAAATTTTACCAACTTTCTATTCATATTTTTTATGATATAACACTAAGAACACTTACTACTTCTAATATCTAGACTTGAATGTTATTTATGCACTTGTTGTCTTATTCACTTTGTCATGATCTAAAACCAAACAACCACTTGCAAAACATGATTTTTACTCCAATTATCACTAAATTTTAGAATATATATATTTTGTTTAGAGTGTTATATTTAAACAAATGCATGGTTGAGACATGATTAAATATTGTGCAACTAGTAGTAGTGTTTGCACACATGTTTCATGATAAATGCAAGTTGATAATGAGGTATATACCATGATCTTATTATAAATTCAGATTTGACTTCTCAACGTTTACTTGACATTTTATAGTATAAAGAGAGTTGTATATAGTTGGATGAATGAATATAATTAAGAAATATAGTATGTGATTGTTTGTGATGACCCTAACTTGACCAATTGTTAACGCTTATATGCATTTTTTAATAGACAAAACTAACCCTAGGTTGGTTAACATAGTTTGACACTTAGTAAATACCAAGTTTGATAATATATTATATATGGAAACCTAGTATGTCACTACAACATTCCAAAAATAGGGGTATTTTTGACTTTTTATATACTATTAATATTATGGTATTTATATTAAAAGATTTCTTGATGTGTGTATTTAAATTAAATAATTGTATGAGATGTGTATTTAAATATATTATTATATACAGTGTTTATTAATGTTTGAGCTGGTAGACTTGACCTAGAAGCCCACTAGACGAACACCTGACCAGATTATGGGATTATGTATTTAATTATTTTATTTAGAATTTAATTATTGGAGGTAGTAATTAATTACCGTAATTTATTTAATTGTTGAGCCTTGCCGTTGCTTCGATATTTGGGGCGATACCCTAGCTTTTGCCTTCCAATAAATTTCATAACCTTGTCCTAGACATGCCCGCCTTCCATTCTGACCTTTTTGTAACTCATAATCATGCTCTCTTGTGCTTCATTTTAGCCGTACAATATTCGTCGCGGACGTTTATTTAATTCCTAAATAAATTCTAACTTTGTATCGTTGTGCGTTCCAATCAAAATTGGAGGCAATCCTGACCTATTTTTCGTGCAACCCAAATTAGGGTAATATTATGTTCTGAGTCTTCTTCACTAATGATATTTGTGACCCGACCTAATTTTGGCCCCATGTACTCCTAATTAATTTTAGAACACAGCGTGCATTTATTTCTAATTAAATTGAGGATACCATTTTGACTAATTCCGTTAATCCCGATTTAATTCCAGTACCCTATTAATTAAGCCTATACAAAACACACAATGCCCCCTCACCCTACAAAACACCAAACACCAAATCGCCCACCAAATTTTTATCATTTTATGTGTCTGTGCAAATATCTAAATTTAAAGGGGCTAATTTGCAAATATTGTATTAGGTGTCAACACTCCATTGGTTCAACTAAATGGAGAGCCCCAAACATTTACTAGTCAACAACTCTCATCCTTACATGAAGGATTCCTTCATGACAAATCCTAACCACCCATTCAAGATGGGTGCATCATCACCCCTCATTCTCCTCTCACCTCTTCCTATTTAATATCCCATCACCCACACTCTTCCCAACCTAGACCTAATCCCCAAACCTAGGGAAGCCCCCTTTTTTCTCTCACCTTACTCCTCCCTCTTCTCCAACATAGGAAGAAAATTTCCTTTCCTTTCTTCTTCTTCTTCTCTTCTTCTTCTTCTTCTTCCTTTCTTCTTCTTCTTCTTCTTCTTCTTCTTCTTCTTTTTTATTTTGAATAGAGAAAGGGGGGAGGGGGGATTTGAAACCACTCCTCCACTGTACACTCTTCGACCCCGGCCACAGCTTCGGTCGGCTGACCCCGACCCCGGCGAAGCCTCCATCCTCAGCTCCACATCCAGCCGGCCAAGTCTCGACCCCGAATCCTCCCTGTACTGACCCGCTCCTCCTCCTAGCTCCTCCACCGACCACCACCAGTACATTACCATCCCCTACTCCGTTCATCTCTCCCGAGCCGCATCCCTCCGGTAGACAACCGAGCCCCATCCCCGCGGCCAGCCCCGACCCGAGCATCCGACCTCCTCTATACTCTTTCCTCCGGCGACTGTACAGATTCCCCATGGCGGCTGTGTAATCACCACCACCACTGCATTCTTCCCGCTGCTCAACTCCCCCAGCGACCCGAAGCTCCTCCCCACTTCTTCCCCGGCCACGCAGCCCGGCCGAGCCCATCTGACTCGACACCTCCCTACGTCCGGCGAGCTCCCTCGTTCCCTCTCGACCACCAGAGCTGCCACTCCGACCATACATCACCTCCCGAGCTCCTCCTTCACGTCGAACCTGTCGCCACCTCCCTGCAACTCCGGTCGACATCCCCCGGCGACCCAAAGCTCCTCCCTCCTTCAGTCGAACTCCTCCAGCTCCTTCCAAGGCGAGCCACCTCGACTCCGGCCAACCACCATCGAAACCACCGTGAGCTCCCTCTCCCTCTTCCCTCCTTTATTAGTATAAATACGTATTTTGTGTGTATGTGTATATGTATGTATATAGTATATTCTATTAGTGTATATGTATATATATATGTATATATATATCTCGTGTATTTCTCTATTTTGTATATATGTAATAAATGTATATGTGTATTAAATACGAATTATTTTGGTATAAATATATATATATTGGTATTGGTGTATATATAAATACGTATTTTGGTATATGTATATACATATATATATATGTATTATTTTGGTATGTATATATACGTAGCATATATAAAATTATAAATTGGTATATATATATATACACACAAATACGTATATAGTAAATGTTTTAAGATTTGGTATATATATAGTATAAGAATATTAGTATAAGAATATTTTACTTGGTATATATATATCTATATATCTATATATATATATTCAGTATATATTTTCTTTTTATACAAATATTGGTTGTAGTATATATATATATAAATGTGGCATATATATTTTTAACATATTGATATATATATATATATATATATATATATATATATATATATATATATATATATATATATATATATATATATATATATACAACATATAATTCAGTGTATATACAATTATACATATTTATATGTATTATTGCTATACCAATAAATAAATATATATTTATTTAATTATTGGTAATATGTATATATATATATATATGTTGTACGCGACCCAAGTGTAAATACGGATACCCCGTAACTACACATGACCTGTGACCCTGTGAAATATTAGTTGACTGCCATGCGTACATTAACGTACTGGCAAGCCCCGTACCATTTTGATCGTCTGTCTTGCCCAGCAATCACAAACGTGATGCCCGGGCAACTTGACGCACTTGACCCTAGTTGACTAGCGCCATACCTGGCATAGCCCTGAAGCCAGTGTATTTTGATTGTGTGTTAGTGTAGCATCTGATACAAATGTTATATTTGTGATATGTCTATAGGACTGTTGGTTCATCCAGGCGATACACTGGAATAGAACATTGGTGTTACCAGCTAAGGACCCAAGGCGAGTACATTCTCTGATAACTTTTCCAATTATTTGATAATATCTATAATTCCAGTATCTAGAAATGTTACATCTGATTCTTGATACTGTGCTACACGGACTAGTATATAGATTGGACCTGCAAATCATGAGATGTTACATTGATGATATATTGGATATTGCTCGTGTATCGTGACGTGTCGTGATTGGATCCATTGTACTAGTTGGGGGCAAAGGAAATATTAGTAGATTATGTGATCATACCCAACTCTACATGCATCATAGCTCACCCCACATCTCACGTCGGGTGCGGCCTGACCATTACATGCCTCATAACTGTTATATATGATTAGCCTAACCTCTACATGCATCATAGCTAACCAAATGGTTATCCTGACCTTACATGAATCATAGCTAATCATATGTATCCAGCCTGATCAGTCCCAAGCCGATCACATGATAGACTGATATTCCAAACACTTAGAATAGTTATAGTTCTCTACTTTAGATCATATACTACATCACCGTATATGATATTGTATCTCGTTCTTTTTGTTTCATATATGCATTAACTATTTCATATTGCCTATATTGCCTGTCTCTTTACATTGCCTGTCTCTTTATTTCGCCATTGCATTTATTCTCTGTCTTCTTTCAGTATATAGCATTATTTGTTTATTATTTTATAGCCCTTATCAATTAAATGGAAATGTTATTTGAGATGTACTTTGCTCCTTCCTGACTGAAAAATATTTTCTAGACTATGCCTAGAGGACTGGTGCCCGACACTTATGGATCACAGGGTGAGTAGCTGCAGTCTTGGACTTGGTAGTTCAGTTGTGATTCTGGGAGGTTTAGCCGGAATCACTAGTTATCTAGTTAGTTTTTTTAGCTGTCTATTTTGGTACCGGATTTGTCTTCGACGTACTTGTTGAGACTTGGTTTATATTGTTGAGTTAGATTATTCTATTGAGACTTGTGTTGCATTTTATCTTATCTCTTCGAGATCTCATCGTGCTGTAGTTATGTGATTGAGTATGTTATTTATATTATTTTGTGATTAACCGTGTCTCCTTATGGAGTTGGATATCCATGTGCGATTGATTAGATAGTATCATGACCTAGACAGCGTTCTACCGCCGATGCTGCGGCATAGACTGGACGTACCCACACTCTCGTGCCCCTATACCGGGTGCGGATCGTGACACGTTTTTAGTGGTGGCCCATACAGGTCAGACTTCACAAGTTGTGCGATGTCGTGGTAGTGCGACGTCATAGTTGTACTATTGTGTGCCTGCTATAGAATATAGGACATAGGATACTAGGATGAGAGAGGATACTCAATCACAAAAAAATTCTTGAGAGATTCCTGGGACGACCCCTTGAGAATCTTATTTCAATTTCCAATTTAAATTCGTTTCCCTTGTTTTCGTCTGTTTTCGCTTGTTGATATTAAGTTTGATTCTTGTTGACCAGTTGTTAAATTTAAATTCTTGGTATCGTTGTTGAGTTGATTTTATATCGAGATAAATTTTACGGACTAAACTTTACGGTATCATCTGATGACATACATTGATGAGAACAGTGAGAAAGGTAAAACGTCTACTTTGGTTATGGAACCTAGAGTTTATCGCAGCTATACTAGCTATCGTGGCGAGAACATAGGAACCTGACTTGGATGTACATACTTTAGTAATAAAATTTAGAGTCTCTCGCAGACATACCGGTTGGCGTGGCGAGGATTCTAGATGACATGATTATAGGGTTGCATACTTTAGTTACGGAACCCGTCGTGTATCGCACCTACGCTTACTAGCATGGCGAGGATTCTAAGTGTCATGATTTTGGACAGACGTGTATGATTATCAGGTTGTATCTTAAATTGGTTCTTAAAGTCTCATCTCAACACTTATCTATTTCTGTTATTACAGGACTTTATTTTATCGCTTCTTTTGTTGCAAGCAGTAGAAATACCTTCAGTCCTCAATCAAGTTCTTTTTGAGCTTCTATTCCTTGAGGATTTCTTGTTAAGTATGATAATTAGTGACTTGTAATTATGTCTATGACTTGAGTATTAGTATTGACTGAGTGTTGCTTGTGAGTTTGTAAGTATTTTCTAGTTGGACATGTGAGCAGTAGGCATTAATCTAGAGTTAACCCATAGCGTAGTGCCTTGTAGCAATAGTTCTATGATAGGTGTGTTATAGTTAGTATTGGCACTATAGATAGAGGAGAAAGAGTATTAGTAATGATGATCATTTGGAAATAATAGTGCAAATAATTCGGGCAGTACAATTTTCGTACACAGTTGAGGTTGTAAATAATTAGTGTATTAGTGTGCACCTTGAGTATTAGAGACTGTGAGTATTTATATGTATACTTGCGAATTTAATTTTATCGTTTGAAGAGTGGGAATGAATTGAAATTTTTAAGAATTTTAAGGAGTTGAGATTTTATGTTATTAAAATGTTTGAGGACTCAATTTGATTCAATAAATATGGTCAAGGCTATAAAGATTTTAGAAGTGATTAAATTTTCGTTTAAGTATTTGAATATTTGACCTTGAGGAAAGTATATGCATTTTACTTTAAATTGCTCGAGGATTTAGTTTTGAGGATTTTATTTTGAGGATAAAATTTTATAGTGGAAGAGATATATATTAGTATATGAGTGGATGAGGTGCATGTGTAAGGATCTGTTGGCTTAAGCATGATTGAGATTGCACTGCAACTGACTTGGGTGTCTATCTAGGGTTGTGTTAGAGGGAGCAGTACTTAGTATGGTGTGTTTCATTTGATATGCACTTGAGTGATAAGAGCAACTAGTATCAACAATTGTCGTAGGCAAGAGAGCTAGCAGTGAGTGTGCTTATAGTAGAACTGTGGTACATAAAGGGATAGAGGTATCAAACCTTGGATGCATCTTTGATCTATGCAATCACAACTAGGAATATTTCTAATCTATTTATCTTGAATGTTGCTTCTTTAGAACTTTACTGTCCTTCCTTGATGATATTGCATTTTTGTCTTAATTGATTCTTTTGGATTTGTCTTGAGGATGTCGCCGAAGACACGATCTATGAGAGTGGGAGCACCAGCTTTAGAGGGGTCTGCCACCTCTCTACCTAATGGACAAACAGCCGTAGTTCCTCCTATATCTCCGATGCATGTGGGAGAATCTGCACTTTTCAGGGATCCTCCTTCCCCACATGTTCAGAGGATTGCCGCAGCTGTAACGGACAACCTTCTTCCTCCACCGACTCTGATTTCCGGAGGTTTGCCCATTGACGAGGCACAAATATTTACCTTGATCCAGGGCATGGTAGATGCCCTGAGAGTGACGGCAGACGCTCAGCGAGTTCAAGCTGAGGCTCTGAGGGTGCAAACAGAAGCGTATCAGGCACAGACTGAACTAATGAGAGAGAGCATGGAGAACACTCACCAGATGGCACTACAGGCAGTTGAGAGAGTTGCCCAGCAGTATCCTGGCCAGCGGCAGCCGAGGGCATTTCAGTATCAACAGCAGTACCCGGCACCAATTCGTGTTCAGCAGGATCAACGGACTTATCATTTTTGTAAGAAGCCAGGTCACCTTTGGGAGAGCTATAGATTGAGGCTAGGACTTTGTTTGCGTTGTGGCGATGCAGGACACCGAATGAGGGATTGCCCTCTAGTTCAGCATGCAGCTCCAAATTATAGGGATCCAGTTAGGCTACCTGTGGAACCATATATTTCTCAGCACCCGCGAAGAAAACCACCCCAGCAGGGCAGGGCATTTGCGATGACGGTCGAGGAGACTGATACTGCAGGTAATGTGTTAGCATGTTTTGTTCTTTCCTTCCTTCTGTTCCTTCTATTTGATTGATTGATTCCCTAGTACCGCAGCTTGTGTTCATGATTTTTGTCAGAATGTAGTTAGTAGTACACCCTGACAGAGACTGCAATACCATGACAAAAGACACCATAACCATACATGTTTTCCTTAGATTGCATAGTGAATGGTTGTAGGTAGAAATTTCTTAGACCGTGATTATTGGGGTTTGACCATAGCGAAGATTTATGAAGGGGTTATGACTTGACAAGAGAGACAAGATAATTAAAATTCGAGGATAAATATTAATTTAAATAAAGAGTTAAGAAATTAACCTGGTACAATTGATGATTTATTAATTTTAGGAAGATTATGATATGATTAAATTGGTTATTAAAATTTGGAAAATTTGGGAGATTATCATTATATTTATTTGACTGCAAGTTATGAATTTTAAAATTTTATATTATAAATATTGCATTTGAAGAGTCCATAAGTATCACGTTGTTTGAGTTTGGTGGAAAAAGAAACCAAGGAATAAGATCATTGATGGATTAGTGTTTGGATTCAGACTTTTTGGGACGAGAATTTAATTATATATATATATACATCGATTGAAATTAAATTAAGGAGTGGATATTAAATTTTGAGTATTTAAATTTTAACTTAAAAGTTTCGGAGGAAATTGTGATAAAAATGGAATTTGATTTTTAATTCGAGGATTTTCAGGAATACGATAATTACATAACTTTGAAAATCGTGAAATGACAATGTGGATCACTACCTGATTTCGTGGTTCATGAATTTAAATTTTGATGGAAAATAATAATGTGTATGAGTAAATACTACTATGAGGATTTTAAATTTCGAGGACGAAATTCTTTTAAGGAGGGTAGACTTATCACTACCACATTCCAAAAATAGGGATATTTTTGACTTTTTATATACTATTAATATTATGGTATTTATATTAAATGATTTCTTGATGTGTGTATTTAAATTAAATAATTGCATGAGATGTGTATTTAAATATATTATTATATACAGTGTTCATTAATGTTTGAGCTGGTAGACTTGACCTAGAAGCCTACTAGACGAACACCTAACCGAATTATGGGATTATGTATTTAATTGTTTTATTTAGAATTTAATTATTGGAGGTAATAATTAATTACCGTAATTTATTTAATTGTTGCGCCTTGCCGTTGCTTCGATATTTGGAGCGATATCCTAGCTTTTGCCTTCCAACAAATTTCATAACCTTGCCCTAGACATGCCCGCCTTCCATTCTGACCTTTTTGTAACTCATAATCATGCTCTCTTGTGCTTTATTTTAGCCGCACAATATTCGTCGCGGACGTTTATTTAATTCCTAAATAAATTCCAACTTTGTATCGTTGTGCGTTCCAATTAAAATTCGAGGCAATCCTGACCCATTTTTCATGCAACCCAAATTAGGGTAATATTATGTTCTGAGTCTTCTTCACTAATGATATTTGTGACCCGACCTAATTTTGTCCCCATGTACTCCTAATAAATTTTAGAACACAACTTGCATTTATTTCTAATTAAATTGAGGATACCATTTTGACTAATTTCGTTAATCCCAATTTAATTCCAGTACCCTATTAATTAAGCTCATACAAAACACACAACGCCCCCTCACCCTACAAAACACCAAACACCAAATCGTCCACCAAATTTTTATCATTTTACGTGTCTGTGCAAATACCCAAATTTAAGGGGGCTAATTTGCAAATATTGTATTAGGTGTCAACACCCCATTGGTTCAACTAAATGGAGAGCCCCAAACATTGACTAGTCAACAACCCTCATCCTTACATTAAGGATTCCTTCATGACAAATCCTAACCACCCATTCAAGATGGGTGCATCATCACCCCTCATTCTCCTCTCTCCTCTTCCTATTTAATGTCCCATCACCCACACTCTTCCCAACCTAGACCTAATCCCCAAACCTAGGGAAGCCCCCATTTTTCTCTCACCTCACTCCTCCCTCTTCTCCAACGTAGGAAGAAAATTTCCTTTCCTTTCTTCTTCTCTTCTTCTTCTTCCTTTCTTCTTCTTCTTCTTCTTCTTCTCTTTTATTTTGAATACAAAAAGGGGGGGTAGAATTTAAAACCACTCCTCCACTGTACACTCCCCGACCTCGGCCACAACTCCATTTGGCTGACCCCAACCCCGGCGAAGCCTCCATCCTCAGCTCCACATCCAGCCGGCTAAGTCTCGACCCCGACTCCTCCCTTCACCGACCCGCTCCTCCTCCTAGCTCCTCCACCGACTACCACCAGTATATTACCATCCCCTACTCCATTCATCTCCCCCGAGCCGTATCCCTTCGGTAGACAACCGAGCCCCATCCCCGCGGCCAGCCCCGACCCGAGCGTCCGACCTCCTCCATACTCTTCCCTCCGACGACTGTACAGATTCCCCACGACGGCTGTGCAATGACCACCACCACTGCATTCTTCCCGCTGCTCAACTCCCCCGGCGACCCGAAGCACCACCCCTATTCTTCCCCGGCCACGCAGCCCGGCCGAGCCCATCCGACTCGCCACCTCCCTACGTCCGACGAGCTCCCTTGTTCCCTCTCGACAACCAAAGCTGCCACTCCGACCATACATCACCTCCCGAGCTCCTCCTTCACGTCGAGCCTGTCGCCACCTCCCTGCAACTCCGGTCGACATCCCCCGGCGACCCGAAGCTCCTCCCTTCTTCAGTCGAACTCCTCCAGCTCCATCCAAGGCGAGCCACCCTGACTCCGGCCAACCACCATCGGAACCACCGTGAGCTCCCTCTCCCTCTTCCCTCCTTCATTAGTATAAATACATATTTTGTGTGTATGTGTATATGTATGTATATAGTGTGTTCTACACTTGTATATGTATATATATATATATATATATATATATATATATATATATATATATATATATATATGTATATATATATATATATATATCTCGTGTATTTCTCTATTTTGTATATATGTATTAAATATATATGTGTATTAAATACGTATTATTTTGGTATATGTATATACATATATATATGTATTATTTTGGTATGTATATATATGTAGCATATATAAAATTATAAATTGGTATATATATATGCACACATATACGTATATGGTAAATGTATTAAGATTTGGTATATATATATATATATATATATATATATATATATATATATATATATATATATATATATATATATATATATATATATATATATATATATATTATACGTATATTTTACTTGGTATATTTATATCTATATATATATATTCAGTATATATTTTCTTTTTATACAAATATTGGTTGTAGTATAAATATATATAAATGTGGCATATATATTTTTAACATATTGATATATATATATATATATATATATATATATATATATATATATATATATATATATATATATATATATATATATATATATACAACATATAATTCAGTGTATATACAATTATACATATTTGTATATATTATTGGTATACCAATAAATATGTATTTATTTAATTATTGGTAATATGTATATATATATGTTGTAGGCGATCCAAGTGTAAATACGGATACCCCGTAACTACACATGACCTGTGACCCTGTGAAATGTTAGTTGACTGCCATGCGTACACTGACGTACTGGCAAGCCCCGTACCATTTTGATCGTCTGTCTTGCCCAGCAATCACAGACGCGATGCCCGAGCAACTTGACGCACTTGACCCTAGTTGACTAGTGCCATACCTGGCATAGCCCTGAGGCCAGTGTATTTTGATTGTGTGTTAGTGTAGCATCTGATACAAATGTTATATTTGTGATATGTCTATAGGACTGTTGGTTCATCCAGGCGATACACTGGAACAGGACATTGGTGTTACCAGCTAAGGGCCCAAGGCGATTATATTCTCTGATAACTTTTCCAATTATTTGATAATAACTATAATCCAGTATCTAGAAATATTATATCTGATTTTTGACACTGTGCTACACGGACTAGTATATAGATTGGACCTGCAAATCATGAGATGTTACATTGATGATATATTGGATATTGCTCGTGTATCGTGACGTGTCGTGATTGGATCCATTGTACTAGTTGAAGGCGGGGGAAATATTCGTAGATTATGTGATCATACCCAACTCTACATGCATCATAGCTCACCCCACATCTCATGTCGGGTGCGGCCTGACTATTACATACCTCATAGCTGTTATATATGATTAGCCTAACCTCTACATGCATCATAGCTAACCAAATGGTTAGCCTGACCTTACATGAATCATTGCTAATCATATGTAGCCATCCTGATCAGTCCCAAGCCGATCATATGATAGACTGATATTCCAAACACTTAGAATAGTTACAGTTCTCTACTTTAGATCATATACTACATCACCGTATATGATATTGTATCTCGTTCTCTTCGTTTCATATATGCACTGACTGTTTCATATTGCCTATATTGCCTGTCTCTTTACATTGCCTGTCTCTTTATTTTACCATTGTATTTATTCTCTGTCTTCTCTCAGTATATAGCATTATCGGTTTATTATTTTATAACCCATATCAATTAAATGGAAATGTTATTTGAGATGTACTTTGCTCCTTCCTGACTGGAAAATATTTTCCAGACTATGCCTAGAGGACTGGTGTCCGACACTTATGGATCACAGGGTGAGTAGCTGTAGTTTTGGATTTGGTAGTTCGGTTGTGATTCCGGGAGGTTTAGCCGGAATCACTAGTTATCTAGTTAGTTTCTTTAGCTGTCTATTTTGGTACCGGATTTGTCTCCGGCGCACTTGTTGAGAATTGGTTTATATTATTGAGTTAGATTATTCTATTGAGACTTGTGTTGTATTTCATCTTATCTCTTCGAGATCTCATCGTGCAGTAGTTATGTGATTGAGTATGTTGTTCATATTATTTTGTGATTAACCGTGTCTCCTTATGGAGTTGGATATCTATGTGAGATTGATTAGATAGTATCATGACCTAGACAACGTTCTACCACTGATGCTGCGGCGTAGGCTGGACGTACCCACACTCTCGTGCCCCTATACCGGGTGTGGGTCGTGACATAGTATGAGAACACCTAGTACCTACATGAACCTTCGTTATAACCATGCTTATGTTATATGAGAAGTTATACATTTAGAGGACTTGATGATGTTATTTAACAACTAGGCTTGGTGTTTACATATTTTTTTGGTCCTTGACTAGTGAACCTTAGCCAACCTACTTAGTTAGAACCCCTAATTATTTTAGACTTTAAATAACTGATGGCATTGTATAAGTTGTAACCTTGACTAATTTAGACCCTAATTGTCTAATAATTAATGATATAGAGTAGTTATACTCTTGTGCATGCTTATTGAACCGTGTCATAGTAACTAATTTTATGATATTATATATTTAGGCTCTTGGGATCACACGAGCATGGATTCGAGAGCAGTTTCTTTGTATTATCAACTTAGAGTTCCAGGCAAGTGTACCTTACATTTGTTATAGTATTCTCTGCTTATTGCTATTAAAATCTTTTGATATTATATTTCTAGTTCTATGCATATATGTTATTGTGACCCTAGGACCGTTGCGATATTTAGCGTCCGAATTATATTCGGGTATCGACTTCCGTACACGAAATAAGGTATCGTTAGATTGCATTGTCATCGTATTCTTTTATTCATGCAAATTCTTGCACGATATACCTTAGGACACTGGATACGACTTGCATGTATAGAAGCCTCACTTGAGACATTCGAGCTTCCTGGCTTCTGTTCAAGATTTAGGATACGTGACTTGAGATAGTTGACATGAGCTTATCTACACATTGACTCACGACATAGTTTGTGATTGATATTGCGTGTTATTGACATAAGGCGTGATATACATGGGGACTAGGGAGAAACTACCGTACCGCTAGGCTACCACACAATACTTGCTACTGATGCTTGCGCTTCGGGCCCTATAGTGCTGTAGGTACCTTGACGGGGCATGTATGTACCTACTATTACTACTACTTGCTACTAGTACTACTAGCTACTGTTGTGTCTATGCAGATCTATAGGCCCAGGTGGTTTAGCGGACAAGTACGTTCTTACTTGCATTCACTTAGCTAGTTATGATAGATACCCTTGAGCATATTGCTTATTATTTTACTGTTACATTGGCATGTTGTTTCTTGTACATTGTTAGGTCCCTCTGAGGACCTGGTCCCTTGCCAGTTTTGTAGCATAGATTATTGTAGAGCCTGCCCGGAGTTGCTAATGTGTGTTTCTTTGTTATACGGACATTGGTACCAGGTACTTATATAATTTCTATCGGAGATATGTTTATTTACTCATATTGTTTATTCATCTACTGATATAGCCTAGTTTTTATAGACTCATATTTCTTTCTCGAGTCAATTCGAGTTTGTGTATTACTGGATGACCGACTTTAGCACATGCAGCTCATTCTTGATGTATTATGTTCATTGTGGACTAAGACATAGATATATTTACTGTTTTATATAGATAGTGACCATGATATTATAACTTGTACGGATCCGAGTCAGACCATAGTCTGGTCGAATGCGTATCTGGCATGTTACGTATTTCTAGTCCTACATATTTTTGGACTGGGGCATGATATATTTTTGTGGTGGCCCATGCAGGTCCTAATTAAATCATTTTGGTTACTTTTCGGTACCGAGTGACCCTGTAATCAGGATTACCAGTATTGGTATCTCAATCCACAACTGATTTTAAAATTTTCTTAGCATTTAATTATCACCCTTGGACTTCATAATTGTACTCGTTCATTCTCCTCGACATCTTTATTATTTTTAATCATCTCGCCCTATTTCAGAGAGATGGACGTTCGTGCGTGGTATTTTCTCCAGAAGTAGATCCTTGTCAAGGCGAAAGAAGACATGCTAGATATAAAGGTTTGAAAAGATGGTTACCCTTAGTAGGGTAGATACATAGGTTATTACTATATGCTAGAGCTAGTGTAGATTGTTTGCATGAGAATTGAATATATTATTAGAGGCCTAGAACTAACAAAACCTTACCCTTGCTTAAGGTAGCAGTATTTTGGAAGTATTAGAAGTTAGAAAGATGGTTTAATTTTAAGGCTCTGGAATACTTTATGGAATACATAGCTAGATGCAAGGAATGGTATTATGACCTTAAGAAATACTTCTACCTTAAGCAAGGGTAATCCCTAGCTATGTATAATAAACTTAAGAAATTAGTTGTGGTCCATGGTGGTGATACAAAGAATGGTATTATGACCTTAAGAAATTAGAACTTTACGTAGTAGGCCATAGTGGTTAAATCTCTAGTTGTCTTGTGACTTTTAGTATCAAAACTTGTAAACCCCCTGATTTTCAAGAATTTTTAAAATTTGGACTTTTACAATTTTCTGGGATTTTTCTGTAATTAAATTCAGGTGTTTTAATTATTAAAGGATTTTTAAATGATAATAAATAATAATAAAATATTATGAAAATAATATTTTATGGTGTAAAATGAAAATCTGGACATAGGATAATTTTCCGGGAATTTATTGGACCCCGGATGTATTTTTAAAACCCTAAAAAACTAATATATATATATTAAACCAATTTTTAACCCAAATTAAACTAGATTTATTTATAATAAACCAACTGAACCGGACCGGGTCCAGCTGAACCCGACCGGACCGGACCGGGTCCAGCTGAACCCGACCGGACCGGACCGCTCAGCTAGCGGGTCGGGCCGGGTCTGCCCAAACCCGCACCCGAATCCACCCGACTCGAGCCCTTTCTCTTCCCCAGCCGACCCTGCTGCTTCCGCTCCGACCGGCCAACCCGCCGCCGCCGGCTGCTCCTCTTCTCCAGCCCTCCGCCTCCCGTAACCGACGTCCAGCCGCCTCCTCCCCTACCCGTAACCGCCGACGGACTAGCTCCCTTCCTTCCCTCTATTTAAACCCCCGATCCAGCCCCCTCCGGCCACCACCTAACCCTAGATTCTTCGCCGCCGGCACCCTCCTCTACTCCAGGCCTTCCCCCGCCGTGCCCCGCCTCGCCAGCGCCGCGAATGAACTTCCCCCAGCTCCGTCGGTGACCTAACTCCCTCTCTCCTCTCCGCTTGGCTCTCTTCTTCCCTCCACCCGGAGCCCAGAGCCGCCCGAGACTCGCCCCCGTCCACTGTAGTGCCTCAAATCCCGATCCGACCGGGATGTGCACTACGTAATTGGGCTTGTGGCTAGTCCGTTTGAGTCATAACTTAGAACTTCGGCATCTTCTTGCCACGGACGAAATGCGATGATCCTTTCCAACTCATGGAAAGGCCTCTATTGAAACGAGTCCAATAGTTTTCGTGTTTGGTTGCTTGGTTTTCTTGATTGCCGCTTTGGGATTTGATTTGGTGTTGCTTTCGATTTGCTTGGTTTTCGCTGCTGATTTTATCGTTTGGAGCTTTGATTCTTGGGGAGTTCGGCAAGGAAGGATAGGCAAGATTCTAATTGGTGCTCGTGCTGTGCAGGTCCGCGTAACTGACGTTTGATCGTCGCTAGGCGGGAATCTTTGTTTCAGCTACCTTTTCCTTAACCAGTGAGTGGTTCGGACCCTTCTTTCCTACTTCTTCACGCCAACATCTTTAATGTTTCAAACGTTCACTCGATGATGCCCGGTTGGACGCCTAGGAAATCCTTGCCACAATGCATGCCAGCCACTAAGAAAGGAACATGGGATTTTTGTAGACTAATATTTCTATATGCTTGCACACCTTATAACTGAGTTTGTTTATAATGGGGATTGGTTGTTGGTGGTGGCCTAGTGCCTCGGACGGAGTTTGGACCTATGGGATATCAAAATCGGAACACCGCATTGAGAAAATATGAACTGTTGCATGAGATATATATTGCTGCTTAACTTCTTTAGTTTCAATCGATGCATTGTATGATATATGAATTGTTCATGCATTTGCATGGTCTGGGACAACTTGTGCACAAGGTTTATCATTTCCTCGAAACGGCTTTCCGGGGCACTGGAACCGTATCGATCCGGAGGGAAATATTTGATTCGTGCTCGTCACGATGCATTGCGGGACCTCCAGCAGGGCTTGCTACCCGGGCTGATAGGGCGCGCCGCTAATGCTTGAATATGTCCCTAAGGTGTCGATCACACCAATGACCGCATAGACTAGAACACATGCTAATCTATTGTCTTGTGCAGATGGTAAGTATACTTGTGTTTCGTTGCAGGGAAGGCGTGCATCGGTTGAGTAAGCAATCGATGCACTGGTTGGATTCGCTATTATTTTCATTCCTATCAAAACATGCAACTGATATGAATTGAATTCACTTGCCTCTTTATAGAAGTCATCTTAATGCATGCTCGCCCCTAATAAGCTAGTGTCGATTTAGTCGAGTGGGTTCATCCCGCTCACCAGTACAAGTTGAGTACTGACCCACGTTGTGGGCAACTATTTCAGGCACTCAGACGGTGCAACGCTAGTGGATAGACGAGAGGCGTTAGGAGCACCTCTATTTTGAAGTATAGTTGGAGTCAGATCATTTTGGAGGCTTGGACTTTCAACCTATACAAGGGCGTAATGTATGAACGACGTGGACTATCTGATGGAGCGCGCCCTGCCTTTTGAGTTTATCTTTTGTAATGCAAATCAAGTAGCCGAGAGGCGCATCAATGTAAACTCTATGTAAATTACTCTGAATTATCAATGAAAAAGCATGTTTCTTCCTGCACTGTGTTCAAATCTCTGTGAATGTGTTTTATAAATTGTGTTTCAAAATGGGTTCCTATAACTGCAAGTTCTTGCCTTGTACGAGCGCAACTCCAGGCTCGTACGGCATCACGCCCCAAGCGAGGACGAATCGGTTCCGTAAAGGATCAAGCGAGGACGACCGACCCTTTCGGGATCGGGGCGTGACATATTGGTATCAGAGCCGAGGCTTTACTTCCTCGGGATTTCAAAAGATTATAAAGGAGTTTGATGCGCCTCTCAATTGAGTTGCGTTCGGCGTCCGCTGCATGGGAAGAGTCGCTTATACAATAAGCCCATAGATATAAAATCTATCGTTTTTGGAGTGTTAACAAGCTACTCTCTTTTGTAGCCATGGCTAAGAAGAACACTGCAACTGCCAGCAGTGCTCAACCCATTCAGAGCGATCCAGCAAGCTCTGGAGAATCCGGAGGAGCGGGTTCAACCGGAATGGCGGAACGGCTTATGCACCTCATGGAGGCGCAGCAGCAACAAGCTGTTACCCAACAAGCTAACATACAAGCGCAGTTTGCTAATCAACAGAAGCAAATGGATACAATGATGCAACTGATTGCATCCCTGGTACCGAGCAACGGGACATCCGCAGCAACGCCTGTCACGCCTCCAGCCGTGGCGGTAGAAGATGAGTCAGAAGAGACTCAGCCTACAGCAAGGAACTCCTGCCGAGCAGCTGAGTTTACAAAAATGCATCCCCCTACGTTCAACGGACGAGCGGAGCCGGACGTGGTTTTGGGGTGGATTGCTAAGCTGGAAGGACTTTTCAACCTGGTTGGCATCCGGGGATCCAAGCGAGTTGCCTGTGCATCGGTTCAGCTGGAACTGCGTGCGCATGATTGGTGGGAGGCAACGAAGCAAGGAATTTACGATGCCAATCCCAACTGCAAGATTACTTGGGAAATGTTCAAATCTGCATTCATTGAACAGTATATTCCCCGAGCAGTCCGGCAGCAAAAGGAAGACGACTTCAGCAACCTGGTCCAAGGAAGTCTGTCTGTGGATGATTATGATTCAGTATTCGCTAAGCTAGCAAAGTTTGCTGGGCAATTCTTGCCTAATCAGCAGGCGTGGTGCTATAGATTTCAGAAAGGTTTGAATGACGATTTACGTAGGGACGTCATCAACCAAAGATGCCAAACATATAGGGAATGTTATGAAGCGGCTCTGAACAGCGAACGGATCTTCGGGCGCCCTCTCCCAAAGACCGAGGTGCAAACCCCCCGTGCCAATAACAATAAGCGTCCTCATGAAACGGGAGGGTCTGGAGCACACAAGCGCTCGCACACGTCTGATAATAGGGGCCAATCCCAATCACTGAACTGCAGCCGGTGCGGCAAATCAGGGCATAAAGTGAATGATTGTCGGGTTCAAGGATGTTTCAAATGTGGTCGCCTGGGTCACAAACAGTTTAACTGCAGAGAGGGCAAGCCGAATCAGAATAATGGAAATCAAAACAAAGGGCCTCCAGCAAGTGATGCCAATGCTGTGCCAGTAAATCCACAATGCCAGGGTGCTCAGGGCCGAGTCTATGCATTGACTCGGGATGAGGCATCTGTATCCGACACTGTTGTAACAGGTACTCTACTATACCGAGAATTACCCGCTAGAGTCTTATTCGATTCAGGTGCTACGCATAGTTTCATATCTGCTGATTTTACTGTTGAGCATAAATTAGCTTCTACTGCTTTAAATATGAACCTTTGCGTAAGTACCCCTTCGGGAGTCGATATGCCCGCCCATGCGATCTGTAGGGACGGTTACATTTGCATCGGAGGTAGGAAGCTTTCCTTAGATGTCATTGTACTAGACATCAAGGATTATGATATTATTCTCGGTATGGACTGGTTGGGTGCTTGCCATGCAACAATCGAGTGCGCGGAGAAGCGAGTCGTATTTCGTCTACCCGGCGAGGCAGACTTCTACTATTCGTGCAGCGCTGCACCGAAGACGGCAATGGTGATATCAGCAATTTCGGCTAGGCGTATGTTGCATTCGGGCTGTGAAGGGTACTTAGCTTCCGTTCGAGACACCCGGCGGGAATGTGCAGATGCAGCTCAGGCTGAAGTCATTGCAGATTTTCTCGACGTGTTCCCAGACGAGCTGCCTGGAATGCCTCCTGATCGTGAGATCGAATTCAGCATCGACACTTTTCCGGATTCGCGACCGATATCAAAGGCACCTTATCGCATGGCCCCAGCAGAGCTTAAGGAACTTAAAGTTCAGTTGCAAGACCTGTTGGACCGAGGATACATTCGTCCAAGCGTTTCTCCGTGGGGCGCTCCGGTGCTGTTCGTGAAAAAGAAAGATGGATCCATGCGGCTGTGCATTGACTATCGAGAACTGAATAAAGCGACCGTGCGGAATCAGTACCCTTTGCCAAGAATAGATGACTTATTTGATCAGTTGCAAGGTGCAAGAGTTTTCTCTAAAGTTGATCTCAGGTCAGGGTATCACCAGTTGAAAATCAAATCAGAGGATATTCAAAAATCTGCTTTCAGAACCCGTTACGGACACTATGAGTTCCTCGTGATGTCGTTCGGTTTGACGAACGCCCCTGCAGCTTTCATGGATCTGATGAACCGCGTATTTTGGCCGTTTGTGGATAAGTTTGTAGTCGTGTTCATAGACGACATACTAATCTATTCCAAGAACGAGGCGGAGCACAAAGAACACCTGAAGATCGTGTTGCAGACATTACGAGACCATCAGTTGTTCGCAAAGCTCAGCAAGTGTGAGTTCTGGTTGAACAGCGTGGCGTTCCTTGGTCATGTCATCTCGGCCGAAGGCGTCGCCGTAGACCCGAAGAAAATAGAAGCGGTGGTGGACTGGAAGCAACCTACGTCAGCCAGCGAAGTTCGAAGCTTTCTGGGCCTTGCGGGATACTACCGTAGGTTCGTGAAGGACTTCTCTAAACTGGCCTCGCCTATGACTCGCCTTACTCAGAAAGGGATTGCATACGAATGGGGTGATGACTGCGAAGCCAGCTTTCGGGAACTTAAGCGGCGTCTTGTTTCAGCTCCGATCCTTGCACTTCCAGATGGGGTAGAAGAGTTTCAGATATACAGCGACGCTTCAGGACTCGGCTTAGGGTGTGTGCTCATGCAGAGGGACAAGGTAATATCGTACGCCTCCAGGCAACTGAAGCCGCACGAGAAGAACTACCCGACGCATGACTTGGAATTGGCGGCGATTGTATTTGCTTTGAAGTTGTGGAGGCATTATCTTTATGGTGTTACTTGCAAAATCTTCACAGATCACAAGAGCCTCAAGTATCTTTTTACCCAGCGGGAATTGAACCTCCGGCAGCGACGTTCGCTAGAACTTATTAAGGACTACGACCTAACGATCGCGTATACTCCGGGCAAGGGAAATGTCGTTGCTGATGCTCTGAGTCGGAAGCACGTGGGCTCGTTATCTATAGACAACCGTTTACTTCGAGATCTTGAGGCGATGGGCATCGAGTTTCGAGTTCGGCATCCAGGAGTGCAGCTGGCACCACTCCATCTTGAACTGGGTTTACGTGGTAGAATCAAATCAGCTCAGGAGGGCGATCAGTTCTTAGCGAAGGTGCGCGGATTAATCTCGGCGGGGAAGACGTCTGACTTTGTGGCAGGCGAAGATGGGGCCTTACAGATGAAAGGGAGGCTATGTGTTCCTAACGACCCAGAACTTCGAAGGGAAATTATGGCGGAAGCACACTACGCGAAGTATTCTTTACATCCGGGGAGCACGAAGATGTACAAGGACTTGCGCGGGACTTTCTGGTGGCACGGTATGAAGCGGGATGTGGCGACCTTTGTGTCACAGTGCATGGCCTGTCAACAGGTGAAAGCTGAGCATCAGAGGCCCGGCGGGGAACTGCAGAACCTCGCTATTCCCGAGTGGAAATGGGACAACATCACTATGGATTTTATTGTGGGATTTCCGAAGACGCCACGGGGGCACGATGCGATTTGGGTCATAGTTGATCGTTTGACCAAATCAGCCCACTTTCTTCCCATAAAAGTTACTTGGAGCGTCGATCGGTTAGCACAAATTTACATAGATGAGATCGTCCGATTACACGGAGTACCTGCCTCAATCGTCTCTGACCGTGACGGACGCTTCTTATCTCGTTTCTGGACTAGTCTACAAGCTGCTTTGGGAACCAAGCTACAGTTCAGTACCGCATACCACCCGCAGACTGATGGACAAACAGAAAGGACAAATCAGATACTCGAAGATATGTTACGGCTGTGTGCTATTGATTTAAAGACTAGTTGGGACACGCATCTTCCTTTGGCAGAATTTGCGTATAACAACAGCTACCAATCAAGCATCCAGATGGCACCGTACGAAGCACTATATGGGCGAAGGTGTCGATCTCCAATCTGTTGGGACGAAGTCGGCGAGCGGCAGGTACTCGGGCCAGAGCTGGTAGAGCAGGCAGTTGAAAAAGTTCGCTTGATTCGGGAAAGACTCCGCACAGCGCAGAGCCGACAGAAAAGTTATGCTGATGCACATAGAAGACCCTTGGAATTCTTGGTCGGGGATCATGTCTTCTTGAAAGTGACGCCGATGCGAGGTGTGATGCGTTTCGGCGTGAAGGGCAAACTGAGTCCCCGGTTTGTCGGCCCCTTTGAGATACTAGAACGAGTTGCAGCTGTGGCATACAGAATAGCACTACCTCCCGCCTTGGCAGAAGTGCATGACGTATTCCATGTTTCCCAACTACGGAAGTATGTGCATGACCCAAGTCATGTGGTTAGTTTTGTACAGTTGGAACTGCGCGCGGACTTGTCATACTCAGAAGAACCGGTGCAGATCCTGGATCGTAAGGAAAAAGTACTTCGCAACCGTACGATGTCCTTGGTTCGCGTGCTGTGGCGGAACCATTCAGCTGGGGAATCAACCTGGGAAATGGAATCGGAGATGAAGGAGAAGTACCCTTCATTGTTCATTCAGTCGGAGGTAGGGCCTTGTTCTTACGTTTCGGGTCGGCCTTGTTCTTAAGTTTCGGGTCGAAACTTTTTCTTAGTGGTATATTATGTAGTGCCTCAAATCCCGATCCGACCGGGATGTGCACTACGTAATTGGGCTTGTGGCTAGTCCGTTTGAGTCATAACTTAGAACTTCGGCATCTTCTTGCCACGGACGAAATGCGATGATCCTTTCCAACTCATGGAAAGGCCTCTATTGAAACGAGTCCAATAGTTTTCGTGTTTGGTTGCTTGGTTTTCTTGATTGCCGCTTTGGGATTTGATTTGGTGTTGCTTTCGATTTGCTTGGTTTTCGCTGCTGATTTTATCGTTTGGAGCTTTGATTCTTGGGGAGTTCGGCAAGGAAGGATAGGCAAGATTCTAATTGGTGCTCGTGCTGTGCAGGTCCGCGTAACTGACGTTTGATCGTCGCTAGGCGGGAATCTTTGTTTCAGCTACCTTTTCCTTAACCAGTGAGTGGTTCGGACCCTTCTTTCCTACTTCTTCACGCCAACATCTTTAATGTTTCAAACGTTCACTCGATGATGCCCGGTTGGACGCCTAGGAAATCCTTGCCACAATGCATGCCAGCCACTAAGAAAGGAACATGGGATTTTTGTAGACTAATATTTCTATATGCTTGCACACCTTATAACTGAGTTTGTTTATAATGGGGATTGGTTGTTGGTGGTGGCCTAGTGCCTCGGACGGAGTTTGGACCTATGGGATATCAAAATCGGAACACCGCATTGAGAAAATATGAACTGTTGCATGAGATATATATTGCTGCTTAACTTCTTTAGTTTCAATCGATGCATTGTATGATATATGAATTGTTCATGCATTTGCATGGTCTGGGACAACTTGTGCACAAGGTTTATCATTTCCTCGAAACGGCTTTCCGGGGCACTGGAACCGTATCGATCCGGAGGGAAATATTTGATTCGTGCTCGTCACGATGCATTGCGGGACCTCCAGCAGGGCTTGCTACCCGGGCTGATAGGGCGCGCCGCTAATGCTTGAATATGTCCCTAAGGTGTCGATCACACCAATGACCGCATAGACTAGAACACATGCTAATCTATTGTCTTGTGCAGATGGTAAGTATACTTGTGTTTCGTTGCAGGGAAGGCGTGCATCGGTTGAGTAAGCAATCGATGCACTGGTTGGATTCGCTATTATTTTCATTCCTATCAAAACATGCAACTGATATGAATTGAATTCACTTGCCTCTTTATAGAAGTCATCTTAATGCATGCTCGCCCCTAATAAGCTAGTGTCGATTTAGTCGAGTGGGTTCATCCCGCTCACCAGTACAAGTTGAGTACTGACCCACGTTGTGGGCAACTATTTCAGGCACTCAGACGGTGCAACGCTAGTGGATAGACGAGAGGCGTTAGGAGCACCTCTATTTTGAAGTATAGTTGGAGTCAGATCATTTTGGAGGCTTGGACTTTCAACCTATACAAGGGCGTAATGTATGAACGACGTGGACTATCTGATGGAGCGCGCCCTGCCTTTTGAGTTTATCTTTTGTAATGCAAATCAAGTAGCCGAGAGGCGCATCAATGTAAACTCTATGTAAATTACTCTGAATTATCAATGAAAAAGCATGTTTCTTCCTGCACTGTGTTCAAATCTCTGTGAATGTGTTTTATAAATTGTGTTTCAAAATGGGTTCCTATAACTGCAAGTTCTTGCCTTGTACGAGCGCAACTCCAGGCTCGTACGGCATCACGCCCCAAGCGAGGACGAATCGGTTCCGTAAAGGATCAAGCGAGGACGACCGACCCTTTCGGGATCGGGGCGTGACATCCACCGCTCTCGAGCCCGACCACCGACCAGGAAACCCTAGCCGGCCATCTCTCCCAGTATTTTCCCCCTTCTCCTCCGACCTCGCCGGCCACGCCTCCCCCGCTCGACCTCCTCCCTGGTTTCCTCCTCCATCTTCCCCCGCCTGGAGCACCACCGCGTAGCCGGCCGCCCCGCCATCACCCCTCACCTCCAACACCTTCCCTCTCCCCTGGCCCCTTCTCCGCCTCCCCGAGGAATCCACCCGCCTCCAGCTCCTCATCTCCTCCCTCCGGTGAAGTTTCGACGAGCCAGCCGCCTCCGTGAAGCTCCGGCTAGCCGCCAGCATCCTCCCGACTCCGGCGATACCCATCCCTGTCCAGCGTAGCCTCCGTCGAGCTCGGACATAACAGAAACATAAACCATAGACGGACACAGGACTTGGACACGACACGCGGACACGTGAAATCTCAGTTTTCGGAGCCCTGTTCAGGTATTCTTTTCTTTCTCCTCGCTACCCTGATTTCTATTCCGTTTGTTGCATCGTGTAGCTTGCATGACCCCCTCGGTGCCCGTGCAACCCGCTCGGTACATCGCGTCCTGTAGTGATCGCAAACCGCGATCCAAAAACAGGAAAACCAACGCCCTGTTTCACCCCAGAACCGAGTACGCCCCGCCAAACGGGACGACTTGGTCGCGTACGATCTTCACAAATACGTGCGCGTCGTTGATACGGACGTGCAGGATTTTGCAGAAGCTGATTCGGATGTGCGTGCACATCGGAATCAATGCGTATCCGCGGACATCGCCCCGTATCCGACCTTTCTGAATCTCGCTGTAACTTAGTGTACACACGTCGGATCGAGATGAAACTTGCGCCATCGGACTCATAGCAATACGCTGGTCCTGTGACCCAAGTTTGGTTCGATTCTGCGAACGTTGACAAAATCGTGTGTCGTGGGCCCCACAGGCTCCACTTGGCGGGCGATTTTGTGAACGGCTCATCGGAATCCAATTCTGGAAGTTCCGTTGGGTTCGTATCATCATTCCTGACTTGTTGACACTAAGTTGGACTGAGTTGGAGACCTTTGACCCTGGCACATTTTTCCGTGCAAAGCGGCCCACATTTGGACCCTATTTTGCCCTGAAATGTCATTTTTGCCCCTGTGTCCAAATTGGACTCAAGGACAGGCGTTTCTAGCTGATTAATATTTTCTGGATCTAATGGTGATGTCTATTTCAGCAACCGGAGTGCTGCCTGCAAATCCTGCTGAAGCCAGAGCTACAATTGGAACCGTAAACCCAGGCAAGTGTACCTTGCCAACTTGCAGTTTTGTTACATATTACTTGGACTTAATTATAACTGTTGTACATGCTTAAACCTAGGGCCGTTTGACTTACTTAGCTTCCGATTAATAGTCGGGTGCCAACACTGTACGCGGGGTTGTGTAAGGTCAAATAGAGATGGATATCGTGACATTTACATTTTCGTACTTGCCATATCAAGTACAATATACCCAGGACACCTGACACAGATCATGAAACAGAATCTTCCTGAAATATTCAAGGTGATTCTGTGTAGGTTGCAGGATTGGCCTAGACATTATACTATATTCCTAGACGTTATATTCATAGACATAGTATGACTCACTGTATTAGATATGATCTTACGTGACATGGACATGAGGCATCGTGGACATGAGACGTATGATTACATTGGGTGGGGAGAGACACACAGGCTACAGGCTGATTATATATATATAGGCCATATCATAGTAAATTATATAGCATAGTATAACTGCTACCGGCTCCCCGACACAGAGCTTGTAGTGGTATCAGCCTAAGTTATAGTGATGCTCTCAACTTGCATTTCACATAGATGGTTATATAGTTGACCCTATTGTTTTATTTATTTGCTGTACTGCATTTATTTTGGCTTGAGCTTTCTTGTACCTTGCTATGTCCCCTGAGGACCTGGATCCGGATTATGTCCCCAGGATTAGCAGACGAGGTTTATCCAGAGGTATACGGAACATGTGCACTTCTCGGAACAGTACCAGAACCTGAGGACGAGGTGATCGCTGAGGACTTTTCCTGAACATCTGCTTCTCCATGCTCAGATATTATGGCAAATAAACTCTTTATTTTCTGTTTAAATGAACAATTGTAACAGACTTTATATCGGGTTGTTCCCCGAATTACTTTGCTGAGACTGGATGTTTGATTTATTTTCCTTATTGCTGTTGATCTTATTATCTCTTGTGTGGATGAGATTAGTTTTGACTTGTTGTTGTAGACCTTATATTACAGCTTAAGTATGCCCCGATGGATCCATTAAATTGGGTTTGTCCATCGGTGCGTGCTGCTGGCCAATGCCACGTGCCTAGTCCCTTGGTATTTTGGGACTGGGGCGTGACAAAACTAGATCTTATGATCCCCTTAAATTATTGATGACTATAGGTCTGGACTAAATAGATAGGTAGATTGCTAGACCTAATATTTGAGTAATTAGATAACTCGAGTACTAAAGTACAACTTTCGAAATCAAATTAAATGTACATGATTATTTGGGTTGTCAGTATTAATTGAACAAGTGAGTTCCACCTGTGATTACTTGGGTAGATAAGCTAGTATCTGTGATAGAACAAATAGGTTGAAGGATGAGAGTTTTGATATATGTTATAGTCTTAAGTTAGATATAGTGAATTGCCTATAATAGATGGCAAGTTGTAACAAGGTGGTAACCATGTAGTTTGGATGAAGGGTATACATAGAATAAACTAGAAGAAATCTCTCAGGTTCAAGGTTAAGAAGATAGAACGGTAACAAGAAGAGATTCATGAGGAGTACATGACCTTGAGCATTTTAAATTAATAGAAGGATCTAGGACGGACTGAAGATTTTATCACTCGATAGATGCCTATAAGATCTATACTACAAAGTAAAAAAGTACTAGGTCATGATTGGCGAAGTTTATAGTTAAAAACAAGATTAATATACTAAAATGATATGAAGGTGCGTAAGAAACAAATGATAAGAGAAAGATATTATGGTCACATAATCCAAGGAGAAGGGATTATGATATGGACTTGAGGGATAATAATTTTAGTATTTATGAATTTTAGTGCTTTTGGAATTTTGAAAATTTAGTTCGAGTAGAAATTGTTGATCAGTCTCGAAGTGATACAAATTTTAAGGAATTAAACACAGGTCAGAATCACATACTGACTTGTTTGTCATTCTGTAGAGGATTATTATAAGACCCTTAGATTATAGATTTACATATGGTAGGGGAGTGTAAATGGAAGATAGAAGTCTTATAGAAATGATAGTTGGATATTATGGGTTTACACATAAACTGATTAGGGCCAGGGATTTAGATTTTTGGTTAATAGGGTATGAGCTTGCTGGACCTATCCTTAGTAGTAGGTTATGAGAAACTATTTTTAATTTACCATAGTCGATGGATTTTCGGATTTTAAAAATCTTATTCTCATTATTGTATTGGTTATATTTTTATCGAGGGTATTTAGAATGATTGAATAGATATTATTACATAATATATATATATATATATATATATATATATATATATATATATATATATATATATATATATATATATATATATATATATATATATATATATATATATATAACATATTTGAATATGGGCTTATGTCATATTTTATTATATGTATTTCTCCTCGAAATCGTTGAGTTGAGCTTCTAGACTATATATGACTGACTGACTAGATTAGACTTATTGCTGCTAAGAGCAATTATAAGAAGTTAGGTTAGAGTATTTTATTGGGAATACTATAGGTTGATGACGTTGTACTAAGGAAAGAATGAAAATATAATAACAATTTTAGCTGTAGAATAAATGATTTAGATACTACATAGGTAGCCTTGAAGATTTTGTTCTTGTAAGATTTTTGTGCCTAACCCATACACTCCTTCAAGAGTTAAGGTATGACATCATTTTTCTTGTAGATATTGGAAGATTCAAACTGAGTATATGTTGCGGCATCCTTGTGTAACCTAGGCCTATATGTGGTAAATTTTTCTAGATGACGATTAGAATGATAACAATAATGAGATAGTGCATTATGGTGAAAAGATGTTTTGAGGACCAACACCCTTAGATAATTAAACTCTATGTATATGACAGTTTAAGGTTTTTAGAATGAGTATGAGTAAGTACCAAGATGTGTTTATATATTTAGAGATATGATGAGTTGTGGTTGGAGAGATTGATTTTGAATTTTGAGAACAAAATTTTTCTAAGGTGGATAGATTGTAAACCCCCTCACCCAAATTTAGGTATATATAGTTTGGTGTGATATTATAATTTATTTTAGAATAATTAGGGTTAGGAAAATGGAGTTCTTATACATACTTCAATTATGATATCTTTGGTGCACCTTACTATAGTTTCAATATTTGGAACACTATACTAGCCCTTGCTGACCAACAACTTTCAGACTCTTAGACAGACCAATCTTCAATCCTGACCCTAGTGTCACTCTTAAACTAACACTTTTGTATTATATTTTTAGCTACACAATATTCTCGACACTTATCCTTCATAAAATCTTAATTTTCTACCTAGTGACCGTAGCTTGGATTTCTGATGAAGAAGACTGACCGGATTCCTACAATCAAATGTCTGACACTAACCTACATTGAGACTACCATAACCTAATCCTTTCGATCACATCTATTTTTATATATTTTACTTGCTAAATTAATAGATGTGATATATTGAATCCTTTGAGCTTAATTTGACTCAACCTAGAGCCAACCTATAAACTCAACCTTAAAAACCTAATTAAGTGGTCAAGTAGAACACTAAACACCCTCTCTCAACTCATAAAATACCAAACACAATAGTTCATATACCAAAACTTATTTTTAGAAGAATAAATTTAGCATATAACCCCCTCTCCTTTCATCTCTCCACTCACACCAAAGTATGTAACCCCGAAACTCTTCCTCTCCCCACTAGCAAAAGTTATAACCCCAAACTCTTGCCCTTCCCACTAGGCTGTCCATAATCCCCCTCTATTCACCTTCCCCATTCAAGCTACCTAAATAAAACTTCTTCCTAACTCTTTTTGTCACATTTTCTATTAATAAACTATCTCAAATTCCTTTTCCATCTCCCTCCACACCTCCATCTATCCAACCCTACCCAGCCAAAATCCGAATTCAGCAACACCCCCGCCAATCCGGTTCTATGTCCCTCCAAATTAAGTATATTTCTCTAAAATTTTGTATGATTCTTCATCTTCCTGTCCTTATCGCTTTTTCTTCACAAACCTTTCACTAAAACTCACTCTAAGTTCCTCAAAATGGCTCTCCATCAGAGGTTTCCAAGCTGAATCCAAATTTAGTGTATCCTCTTCTCAGGCCACTCTACTATCTCCACTGCCTCCAAAACACCACCAAAACATCCAAATATCCTTCTCCTATCTATTCTTATCAGTTTTTATTTATAACTCTGTACATAAATCATCCCACAACTCTCCCAAATAGCCCCGACAAACAGAAGACACCCTGCTGAACCCGCCAGCAATAGCACCACTTCAACACCTTGTTGCTGCACTTACAACAACAAAACCCCTTTAACAGCCATTATATCCTCATCCTATACCTATCCCCTAACCTATCTAATCCCCACAACACTTGGAGAAATATTTTGAAGCTCCGGACAACATCTACTAGCCGAAGTGTCCAAATTTGGACATATTTGTGAAAGTAGTGCACAGTCCTCTTCTGCTTTCCTATTTCACTTTGATAAGAGCTAAATCTACACCTAATAAACCCTCTCTTTATTTAATTCACATCCCTCTTAAATTTCACCAACTTTCTATTCATATTTTTTATGATATTACACTAAGAACACTTATTACTTCTCATGTCTAGACTTAAATGTTATTTATGCACTTGTTGTCCTATTCACTTTGCCATAGTCTAAAATCCAAGCAACCACTTGCAAAATTTTATTTTTACTCTAATTGTCACTATAATATGAATTTTACCAACTAGTAGTGCACTTTGCCTAGGTTTTGTGCTAGCTAGTTTTAGTGTTTATAATCAGTATGTTAGAATGTATAAGATGCCATGCTAGGGTTTTACACTAGTTGTAGTAGTATTTGCATACATGTTTCATGAAAAATGCAAGTTTGGAATGAGGTATATGCCCTGATCTTATTATAAATTCAGATTTGACTTCTCTATATATACGGGACATTTTGTAGTATAAAGAGAGTTGTATATAGTTGGATGAATGAATATAATTGAGGAATAGAGTATCTGATTATTTGTGATGACCCTAACTTGACCTATTGTTAACTCTCATGTGCATGTTTTAATAGACAAAACTAACGCTTGGTTGGTTAACATAGTTTAACACTTAGTGAATACCAAGGTTGATGATATGCTGTATATGAAAACCTAGTGTGATAACACCTAGTACCTACATGAACCTTCGTTATAACCATATTTATGTTATATGAGAAGTTGTACATTTAGATGACTTGATGATGTTATATAACCAGTAGGTGTTTACACACTTTCTTGGTCCTTGACTAGTGAACCTTATCCAACCTACTTTGTTAGAATCCCTAATTATTTTAGACTTTAAAGAACTGATATCATTGTGTAAGTTGTACCCTTGACTAATTTAGACCCTAGTTGTCTAATGATTAATGATGTAGAGTAGTTATATTCTTTTGTATGCTTAGTGAACTGTGTCATAGTGACTGATTTTATGATATTATATATTTAGACTATTGGGATCGCACTAGCATGGATTCGAGAGCAGGTTCTTTGTATTATTAGCTTAGAGTTCCAGGAAAGTGTACCTTGCCTTTGTTATAGTATTCTCTACTTATTGCTATTACTAGCTTTTGATATTATATTTCTAGTTCTATGCATATATGTTATTGTGACCCTAGGACGGTTGTGATACTTAGAGTCTGAATTATATTCGGGTGCCGTCTTCCAAACGAGGAATCAGATATCATTAGACTGCATTATGGGGTGCATACTACAATCAAATCATCTAGGGTCAAGAAATTTTATATCTCAATCATTCAAACAAGTCACAATAACATAGAATATTTTAGAATAAGAAGTAAGGCGTCCCCAACGCCGAATCAAATATTCTTGAGATCTAGCAAATACAAGTGATATGTCAGATACACAATCAAAAGTATACATGACAGTGAGTCAGCTGCATTATGAATATATTACAGTCATGTAGGGAACTAGTATCCATATTATCCGGTTAACTGGTGTCGGTTTGCTAAACGCCCAAAAGATTATAGTTTACAAAAGACGAGGAGTGAATGAAGGAACCCACTCGTGACCGTCAGTATCCATTCTTTTGGTGCATGCCATCAGTGAGGAGAAATACGCTTGATCCTCTGGTATTGGCTCTAAACCTGGCCATGCAAAACCAGTGGGGTCAGACCCCAAATAGCAAGTACCACAAAGAAAGCACGAAATAAAGAAATAAAACCAGTTCTATAGCATGAGATGCTTAACCAACAATCAGTGGCATATGCCCCATCCATGACATGACAAGACACCCCTTCACCAAATAAGGACAGGAAGTGTCACATCATATCAAGATATAATACGTCCCTTGATTATGACCAAGCTAGAATAACTTTTCATCGTAGTTTCAGTCCATCGACTATCTTAACACAGTAGCACAACCCAACAACCAAACAAAGACATGAGTTGAACTATCATGCTACGGCAGTATATGTCCCTAATTCTACTTAACAGAAGGCACAATGCACAATTAGGGATACAATATTAAGTAAAATAATATAGTGATAATAAGTAGCTTCAATCCGTGTCTCGTTGTAACACAACAGGACAATTCAACAACCAAACAAGGACATAAGTTGAACTATCATGCTGTAACGGTTTACTTTTCTAACTAAAATAGATTTAACAGTCAAATATTGTTACGGGTTGATATGTGATCTCTGGGTTATCCCAGTAATACAATATATAAGTATCCTCAGATCCTGCCATAATCGAGCAAGGCTGGCCAAACCAATGATATATAAGAATATATGATGCACTAGTCCCTTATAAGGGCCTTGAGCTAATTTAATGATCAGTAGCAGTTCCAGGCTTTCTATAGGAAAAATATTGGCTCGACTTATAAATAAGTCAGATACAACACTCCACTAGTGCGAATGATATACAGTATCCGTGGTGTCCAGCCTTTACTCACAGCTAACTTAGAGTGGGTCGACATGCATGATCTCGAGATACCGTTCCCTCCCAATGATCTACAAATTAAGTTGCCTAATTAACCCTAGGTAGTTTAGAATCTCATGCCGTAGTCACATGAACATTCCTTCCTAAATATAAAACTTTATGTACGGGCACTCTTGATACGAATCCACATTGTCTATTAAAGTTAAATCTGGATTCACCCAAGTGTGATGCAATAATCAACACTATCTAGCAACGGCTAAAGTCGCTGTCCAACTACCAGATTCGTGCAAAAAAATAATTACATATATCACGTAGAAAGTGTATGTGGCACGACGACTCACTATATATCGAGTAGCACTCTTGGTGTGATCAAGTATATTAACACGAATACAATATTTAGGGCAGGAACAAATTCTAGTATCAAGATTATGGACAAGTCATCAAGTAACAAGTTATTCAGGATGGGACAAGCAAATGATGCTCACAATAATTTTTTACTTTATTATATTGATAGATAAAATAATAGTACGAGAACCCCTCGAAATCAGATCCACAATCTTTAAACCAAACAAGGACCGGGATTGCAGACCTTCCACCGATTTGAACTATGCCACTTATTATGTCTAACATATAATAAGGTAATCGAGGAAAAGTAATCTAATTAGCAAGCAAGTGAATCGAAGGCCACATCTACATGGCTCATTCCAGGTACTTAGTCATTAGCATATGGTCACAGCTGGGTCATAATTTATTTCTAAGTTTAACACTTAGCATTATAATCATTAAATCAAATAAAAATATTAAATCAAAAAGGTATCAAAGTGGACGATTGGAAACATTTGACCAAAGAGTCAGTTGGCCGCATGACCAAATGGGCCGCATAAACCAACTGGCCACATGGGTCGAGACAAAGACCACTCCTCGAGCCAAGTGCAACGTGATAACTAAAATTCAAGTCAACTCAACTCAAGTCAGAAAAGTGACCGATGTGACATGTGATAAAAGTGACAGAAGAAAAGAAAAAAGTCAGAAAAGTCGTGCCGGGTCAGTCAATAGTTATGCGTATAGAAGAAGAGGGTCAGATAACTCCTGGTCGCATGGTTGACTAGGCCGCATGCTCCTCTGGGCCGTATGCACACTTGGCTGCAAAAATCTTTTGGGACTTAGAGAAATTTTATTCGTTCAAGTTTCAAGCATTTGGCCAAGGGTCGCATGTGCAGAAATCTATTCCATGCGTCCAACAAGATGGTCGCATAAAATCTGTTGGGGGAGAAAATATATCTTATGAGTGGAATAGGTGCTGATACCGAGATCAAATATCATCCTCACACTCCTACGTCAATTCTCCCAAGGAGTGATACCCCTAAGGAACATGAACAAGACGGATAGTCAGGTTCTTGAGTACCTTCTCTCTCTGGTCCAAAATGGACACGGGCTATTCCTTGTATGTCAAGTCGGTACCAATAACTAACTCAAAGTGATTGAGGACATGACTCAGATCCGGAATATACCTACACAACTGAGACACATGAAAGACATCGAGCACCTTATGTAGTGAAGGCAGAAGGGCAAGACGATAAGCAACATCTCCTACCCTCTCGAGTATGTCGAACGGTCCAATGTAACGCGAAGTAAGCTTCCTGCGAACCCCGAACCTAATGAATCCAAGGGTAGGCAAAATCCTCAAAAATATATGGTCGCCGACAGAAAACTCTAATGGCCTACTATGCTGATCTGTCCAATAACGATGACGATCTTGTGCAACTCGATGCCGCTCTCGAATCTTCTTAACTACTTCAACGGTCTGTGTGATTATCTCAGGCCCCAATATCTTCCATTCACCAATGTCATCCAATGCTAAAGGTGACCTACACTTCCTTTCGTTCAATACCCCGAATTGAGCCATTTGTATGCTAGCCTGATAACTACTGTTGTACGAGAATTCTACTAAGTGAAGGTGATCTTCACAAGACCCACCAAGGTCTAAAGTACAAGCCCGCAACATATCTTCCAATGTTTGTATTATCCTTTCTGACTGACCTTATGTATAGGGATGGTACGCGGTACTGAATCTCAACTTAGTACCAAAGCGCTAGTGTAAACTTCTCCAAAAAAGAGATATAAAGAGGGTATCACGGTCTGACACTATACTTGTTGGAACTCCGTGCTGTCTCATTATATGTCGCATATATATCTCTGCTAACTGCTCTGTAGACTGCCCTACTCGGAAGGGTAAAATATGTGCCACCTTTGTGAGTCGATCTACTATTACCCAAATTGTATTACATCCCGTAGGGGATCTAGGTATGTCGGTCACAAAATCTATCGTAATGTGTTTCCACTTCTAATCTAGAATAGGCATGGGTTGCAATAATCCTGCTGGTCTCTGCTGCTCTTCCTTCACCTACTGACATATAAGACATCGTGAAATAAGCCGCGCTATCTATCTTTAGATTTTGTTCCAACAAAAGTATTGCTTGATATCATGGTACATCTTGGTGCCTCCTGAATGAATAGAATATTAAGAACTATGTGCCTCAGTCATTACTTACTATCTGATATCTCCACTTGGGACACAAAGACAATTTCCAAATCTTGTATTCCGTCTTCGTGAATCATTAATTCCTTCCTAAGGCCTGACTCACATTATATCCTAACTTTTTGTATTTGAGAATTTTTTGCTTGAGCTGCCTTGATCCTCTCCACCAAGGTTGACTGAATATGAAGACTAGCTAGTGTTCCCGCTCCTTGAGGTAATACTTCCTCGATGTCCATATCTCGAAGATCTTCTAATAAGTGCTTCTGAGTTGTCAAGACAAATGTGCTACCTCTCCTACTTAGAGCATTTGCCACTACATTTGCCTTTCTTGGATGATACCGAAGTGCTACATCATAATCACCAAATAATTTTAGCCACCTCCTCTGCCTCATGTTCAGGTTCTTCTCGGTGAATATATACTTTAAAATTTTATGATCTGTGAATATCTCTACCCGTTTACCATATAGGTAGTGTTTCCATAGCTTGAGTGTAAATACTGCTACTACTACTAACTCTAAATCATGTGTTGGATAATTTTTCTCATGATCTCGAAGCTGCTGAGACGCATAGGCTATCACCTTTCCATGCTACATCAAAGCACACCCGAGCCCTTTCCCAGATGCGTCGCAATAAACTATGAACTCTCATAATCCTACTGGAAGTGTGAGGATCAGTGCTGATATCAATTTTTCTTTCAACTTCTTGAATGCTGCTTGCCACTCTGTCGTCCAAACAAACTTTACCCCCTTTAGGGTTAGATGAGTCATTGGCGCTGAAATCCATGCAAAGTCTGTCATGAACCTCCGGTAATATTCGCTAACCCCAAGAATCTTTGCACATCTGCTACTCTCTTCGGGACTCGCCAATTCTCTACTGCTTCGACCTTCTTCGGGTCCACTGATACTCCTGCTCCTGAGATGATGTACCCCAAGAATAATACATGAACTAACTAAAATTCATACTTACTGGGCTTGGCATATAACTGATACTCCATTAAAAATTGCAATATTCTTCGAAGATATTCTTCATGCTCTTCTTCACTGTTAGAGTAGATAAGAATATCATCTTTGAATACAACTACAAATTGATCTAGGTATGGCATAAAGATACGATTCATCAAAACCATGAATATTGCTGGCGTAGTCAATATGAATGGCATAACTAAAAATTCGTAATGCCTATATCGAGATTGAAATATTGTCTTCGGTATGTCTTGCTCCCAGACCCTCACTTGATAATATCCCGATCGAAGGTTTATCTTGGAAAATACTTTTGCTTCATTCAATTGGTCAAACAAGTCATCAATCCTAGGCAATGGATACTTGTTCTTCACTGTTACTGCATTCAGCTGCCTATAGTCGATAATCAACCGTGTTATCTCATCTTTCTTCTTTACTATAAGTGCTGGTGCTCCCCATGGCGATCTACTAGCCCAAATAAACTTCTCCGCCTTCAGTTCTTTCACATGTTGATATAGCTGGTTGAGTTCCATCGATGACATATGATAGATTTTGTTGAAATTTTGTTTTGCTCCTGGCCTCAATTTAATGCAGAACTCCACCTCTCTTACATGGGGTAATCTTGGAAGATCTTCCAAAAATACATCAAGAAATACTTTAATTATTCTGGGAAGCTGATATCTAATTCCCGTTATTGCTGCTATGCCATCTTCATGTTGGTCCATGATCGTTCTGTTGAAGATAAACTCTTCCTTGCCCGGGATGGTAAACAACACTCTACCCCTACGAAAATCTATCGTCTCATGACCGTCTCTCAACCAGTCCATACCTAGAATAATGTGGAAATTATTCATAGAAAACTTGATCAACCTTGTAGGTAATAAATGCCCGCACACTACGAATCGTGCACATACAAATGAATGGGGTACTCCCGAATCAAATAATGATATAACAGGAAAATATATAACGAGAATGTTACCTGCAACCATGTCACCTGATGCCAAAGTCGCCTCCAGAGATAGGGTAAAAGCTTGCCCTTGGCCTCGCTGTGCTCCTTCTTGCTGCCTTCCATGGATACGAAGTTGTGGCCTCTGCTGCCCATACTGTTGATTCCTCTGCTGGTCGTACATCTGAGTTTGCGTCGACAATGGACGATTAGCCAAAGGTTTGATTACCAGTGCTAGTCCTCTGTACTGAGCTACCCCAGGTGTTGGTAAGGCTAATCCCTGCACTGGCCCTTCAATCCTCTACATCATCAGATAATTAGCGATCCGATGGTCTGGCCTACCACATTGTAGGCACAAGCTTTATTATGTCCTACACACATCTTTGGTATGGCTTCCCTTGCCATAATACTTACATCCGACTAGGGCTCCCAATCGATGTTATTATTGTTGCCTCGGCTGATATGGCTGACATGGTGTTGTTGCTGCCGATGCCACTGGTCTCCTCGGAGCTGTGTCATGAATACGAACACCAAGAGATGGTACTGACATCCATTTTACTAGTCCTTCTCCTTTGTTCTGTGCATAAGACCTCTTCTGGCCTCTTGTCCTCGAAGCTAACCTCTGCATTATCTGCTCATGTCGCCTGGATGCGATCAATACTTCATCGAAGGTCTGGTAGTTATGGCCCTCTACCAGTTGCTGAATTTCTAGATGAAGTCAATACTGAAACTACATCGTCCTCTCTAGTTCCGTTGTCGCCATTGTTGGGAAAAACCTGCTAAGCCTGCAGAACTCTGCTGCGTAGCCATCCACCGTCCTTCCAGATTGCTTGAGATTGATAAACCTCTGTTGTAGCTCATACTGTGCTACCAGTCCAAAATACTTGACCCTGAAACAGGTTCTGAAGTTGTTCCATGAGACAGGTTATCTTAAACCATCCTTTTATGCTACCCACCAATCTCTTGCGAGGTCCTGGAGTTGCAATCGGACCTGATCAACTTTTTTCTCAGCTAGAACCGTTGTAGCTGTCAGTATTGTCTCAATATTTTGCAGCCAAGCATCTACGTTAATGGCGTCCTCTATGCCATCAAATTACCTAGGGTTGAGTTGGCAGAACCTCACTGATGCCCCTGAGTCTGTTCTAACACTTCTCTCCAAAGACGTCTGTAATCCTTGATGTAACAAGATATTTTGTTCCTGCTGCTGATGTTGTTGATCCGTCATCATTTCTCGAATAATCTCTAGCAATACTGGTGTATTAAGTGCTACTAGCACTGCTGGTTCGACTGAGGGTACTAGAATTTTTGGTACGTATTGTTCTTCATGCTCCTCTATAGGTTCTACCCTGATCCATCCAGGAACATATGATATCTCTGAATGTGGGCCAATAGATCCTTGTCCTGCTAAAAATACTAGTGCTCCAACCACAGATTTTGGAGAATCCCTAAAGAAAAGAAAATAAGATAAATCAAGAATATGACAAGAAAGGATCGAGGTATCAATGGTACATAAGTCAAGCTGAGTTTGAGAAGGAAGATTCAGGATTTCAAGAAGGAACATATTTGATTGAGATTTCCTATAATCATGCTACCCCACAAGTCTGAATAATAGACTTGCTTGGGCTACCACTATAACCTTGTCATGCCCCAGATCTAGAATAGTGGAAAGCGGGGGTATGACTCAGCCAACCAAAGCAACCCGTAATGTATTAAGGTTGTCTAGAGACAAGGGGGTGCATACTATAATCAAGTCTTCTAGGATTAAGAACTTCTATATCTTAATAATTCAAACCAGTAGCAATAACATTAAAATTTCTGAATAAACAGTAAGGTATCCCCAACGTCGCATCAGAATATTCTAGAGATATAGAAAATACAAGTGATATGCCAGATACACAATCAAAAGTATACATGATTGTGAGTCAGCTGCAGTCTGAATATATTACAGTCATGTAGAAAACTAGGGTCCAGATTATCCTGCTAACAGGTGTCGGTTAGTTAAATGCCCAAAATATTATAGTTTATAAAAGACAAGCAGTGAATGAAGGAACTCACTCGTGAACCTCAACAACCATTCTTTTGGTGCGTGCCATAAGTGAGGGAGAGATATAATTGATCCTCTGTGCTGGATCTAAACCTAGCCATGCAAAACCAGTGGGGTCAGACCCCAAATAGCAAGTTCCACAAAGAAAGCATGAAATGAAGAAATAAAACTAGTTCTATAGCATGAGATGCTTAACCAACAATCAATGGTATATGCCCCATCCATGACATGATACGACGCCCCTTCACCAAATAAGAACAGAAAGTCCCACATCACATTAAGATAGAATACGTCCCTTGATTATGGTCAAGCTAGAATAACTCTGCATCGTAGTTTCAATCCACGGGCTATCCTAACACAATAGCGCAACCCAACAACCAAACAAGAACATGAGTTAAACTATCATGCCACGACAGTCTATGTCCTTAATTTTACTCAATAAAAGGCACAATACACAAGCATGGATATAATATAAAGTAAAATGATATAGTTATAGTAAGTAGCTTCGGTGTTTGTCCCGTTGTAACACAACAACGTAACTCAATAACCAAAGAAGGATATGAGTTGAACTATCATGTTCCAACGGTTCACTTCTCTAGCTAAAACATATTTAATGGCCAAACATGTGTTACAACTTGATATGTGATCTCTGGGTTACCCCAGTAATACAATATATAAGTATTCTCAGATTATGCCATAATCGAGCAAGGCTGGCTGAACCAATGATATACAAGTAAGAATATATGATGAACCAGTCCCTTATAAAGGCCCTGAGCTAATTTAATGATCATTAGCAGTTCCAGGCTTTTTATAGGAAAGATGCTGGCTCAGATTATAAATAAGTCAGATACTATACTCTACTTGTGCGGATAATATACATTCTCCGTCGTGGCAAGCCTTTACTCCCAGCTAACTTAGGGTGGTTCGACATGAACGATCTCGAGATACCGTTTTCTCCCAATGCCCTACAAATTTAGTTGCCTAGTTAACCGTAGGTGATTTAGAATCTTATGCCGTGGTCACATGAATATTCCTTCCTAAATATCATACTTTAAGTATGGGCACTCTTGATACGAATTCATATTTTCTTTTAAAGTTAAATCTGGATTCACCCAAGTATGATGCAAAAATTAATACTATCTAGCCACGGCTAAAGTCACTATCCAACTACTAGATCTGTGCAAAGAAATAATTGCATATATCACATAGAAAGTGTATGTGGCACGATGACTCACTATATATCGAGTAACACTCTTGGTGCGATCAATTATATCAGCACAAATACAATAGTCTGGGCAGGAACAAGTTCTAGTATCATGGTTATGGACAAGTCATCAAGTAGCAAGTTATTCAGGATGGAACAAGCAAATGATGGTCATAATAATTTATTACTTTATTATATCGATAGATAAAATAAGAGTAGTGTAAGAACCCCTCGAGATTAGATCCATAATCCTTAAACCAAACAAGGACCGGGATTGCAGACCTTCTCCGAGTTGAACTACGCCTCTTATTCTATCTAACATATAATAATGTGATCGAGGAAAAGTAATCTAATTAGCAAGCAAGTTTATCAAGGGCCACATCTTCAGGGCTCATTCCAGGTACTTAGTCATTAGCACATGGTCACAGCTGGGTCATAATTTATTTCTAAGTTTTTAAGACTTAGCATCACAATCATTTGATCAAACATAAATATTAAACCAAACAGGTGCAAAGTGGATGTATGGAAACAGTTAACGCATGAGTTAGTTTGCCGCATGACCAAATGGGCCACATGAACCAACGTGCCTCATGGGTCGAGATAAAGTCCACTCCTCTTGTCAAGTGCAACGTGATAACTAAAATACAAGTCGTCAAGTCAAGTCAGAAAAGTGACTGATGTGACATGTGATAAAAGTGACAGAAAAAAGGACAAAAGTAGGAAAAGTCGTACCGGGTCAGTCAGTAGTTATGTGTCCAGAAGAAGAGAGATGCATAATTTGTCACCCTCACTTTTCCAACTAGGGGTAGTTTGATAATTTGGCAAGGATATTTATTTTTAGAAATATAATATTGAATATTGTGTGATAATTATATATATTATTTAATTAAGTTGAGCTATGATTGTTATGACTAGGATTATTTAGTTATTTAGAGACTTGTCATTAATCAATTAATTAGAGAGACTAGACAATAATTAGACTTGTCACTTATGGACCTATTTAAATTGTCATGATAAATAGTAAGCCCAAATTGGACTCAAGCCCAATTAGTCATTCCACTAATTAATTAAGAAGGTTTAGTGTAATTATAATTAATTAAAGACTTCCAAATATATCCATCCTTAATTATTCCTTATAATTAAACATGAAGAGGGGGGTTCTCCTCTCTCTCTCTCGTTATTTGTATTTCATTTTGTGTCCAAGCTCTAGATTCCCAATTTTCTAAATTTTCTTCATTAAATTTCCACACAATTCACCACAAATTCCTTCTTAATTCATCATTCTTGGAGTCTTGAAGCTTGGAGAAGCAAGGAGCACAAGGAGGAGAAGCTTCAGAGCTAGAGATCGTGTCCGGATCGTGTCCAATTGTATTTTCATTAGGAATCCATCTCCCAATTGGTAATTTCTAAATTCTCTCCCATTGTAGCTTCATAAGCATGCATTTAACTATTAGGAATGACCCCATGGCATAGGACTACCTATAGGAATAAGTTCTAGGCTATTTGGCTTTGTAATATGAGATCTATGAGGTAATTTGTGTGTGTGTGTGTGTGTGTGTGTGTATATATATATATATATATATATATATATATATATATATATATATATATATATATACTGGACTGATAGCGCACTGAACCGTACCGTAGTATAAATAAAAAAAAGGATGCACTCTTAAGCTTCCATGGTTATAAGCTTCTGGGCACGATTGAGAAACCTGCCTGGAAATACTATCCTCTTCGTGTATATATATATATATATATATATATATATATATATATATATATATATATATATATATATATATATGTGTGTGTGTGTGTGTGTGTGTGTGTCTAAGTGTAGTGCAACATTGATTATGTTTGTGTATGTGTGTGAGTGAGTGGTTTGGCAGTGTGCATTAGAGAGTGGTGGTCGAGTTTGTATGTAGTTTCAGTAGCATCACAAAAAGTATTGGCAACAGCAGCAGTGCACATAGCCATGTGCAATAACAAGTAGTACAACAGTTAGGTAGCAGTGCAGTACAGTGTGCATAGCAAGCAGTACAGCTAGCTAGCAGTGTAGTGCAGAGTGTATCAGCAGCAACTGGTGAAGCATTAGCAGCTTGCAATGCAGTATCAGCAGCAACTGCAACAGCATTAGCAGCTTGCTATGCAATGTGCAGCAACAGGAACTACAGCAGCAAGCTAAGCAATAAAAGCAGTTTCAGCATCAGCAACAGGCAGCAAGATTGCTGTAGCAGTTGCAACAGCAAGCAAGAGCAGTAAGAGTGGTGACCTCCATTGTTGTTTTGAGGATTTACATTAGCAGTTGTACTAAAGTAGGAAAGAGGGCAATGTATATTAAGTGATGCATATTATTGTCTTCTTTAAGTAAGGTTTGAACTGCAAACTGTGTAGTGGAGTATCCTACCTCTGAGAGAGTATCATACGGGGATGTATAATATATGTGACTTAGAGTCGAGGATGTAACCAAGTATTTGTGTCAAGAGCAGTAGAGGCAAGTGAGTGTTTAAGGGTAGTATTTGTGCAAGTGCCTAGAGTGTATGTCAGGTTGAGATACCAAGGTATCATAAGATAGAGACCAACGTATGAGCTAGAGTTAGTAAATAGACCAAGGTATATTATTACTTGTATAAATATGATAGTGGATACCTTATAGCTAACTATGGCTAGGAACCTAGTGTTAGATAGGTTTTGGGTTATGGTATGTATATGTATATAGCTAAGGTAGTATAATATCAGGTGTATAGTGGATTGGTAAGTTAGTTAAGTTATCAACTTGTCATCAAGGTCATGAAGAAAACTAGATATTAGGTAGTATTTACATACTAAGTTAATAGGTAGTAGTAGTAACTAGTATATATGAGTTATATATAATACTTACTATTATTAGCTAATATAGCTAATTATCTAAGGTTTTGACTTAAAAAATCAAACCAAGACCTAGTATAGCTAGTATTAGCTAGTTAATGATCAATTGAAACCTATTAACTTAGCATGGACCTAGTGAGCTAGAAATTGATCTAGAAATGGCCTAGAAATTCATATTAGTACATTTTAACTCATTTATCATCCATTACACCTAAATGAAATTGATATTATATATATAGGACTGTGTGACACCAGCTTGGGCATCGAGAGACACACCTTGCTCAGGACCTCAGGCGATTATATTTTTTTGTTTGTTTTTAATTTATAATAGTATATATATCTCATGTTCTAGAACTATATACTTGATTCCGACACAGTGGTTTCTTGGACTGGTACTACATGGATCCTGTCAGAAGATGTTATCCCTTACCGTGTTCAGCGGGTACTCCTCCATATATATTTTATTGTGTGTATCGGGTATTGATTTAGTAAACTTCTTGTTAACACACTGCTCGTGTTCTGTGTGCTTATATTTGTGTACACACAATGCTCGTGCTCAGTGTGCCCATATTCGTGTTCGTAACATGTCATGATTGGACCCATTGGTATTTGTTGGGGATAGGAAAGTAGGACTTGATTATGTGATCAAGACTCGATGTATTCGTGTACATGTCTAATACATATTCCACTTGTAATCGAGTTACCATATTGTATTCGTGTTCAACCCAAACTGATCACATAATAAACTTATATTCTATGGCACATTAGTTAGATTTCAGTTATTTATATTATATTGCAGATATTCTATTGCATGTTCTTTATTCTATTATATTTATCTGTTCACTCTAGTTTATTTTATTATGTTGTTTAGTTTTCTTGTATTATTTTCTATTATCTATTTTATATGCTCGATTATGTATTTGAAATTGCTTTCAGAGGTAGACGAGTGTCCTATGTACAACGGACCACAGGAGGGCATACCATTAGAGGATAATCCTGTAGACCATGAGGACTTGGTACCAGATCCTGAGGAGGTTTATATTATTTTGGTGGACTTGTATTAGACTTTCATTGAGACTTATGGCATATATATTTAATTTTAGATTTCTAGTTGTATTGTGATTAATTTTCTTCGTTATTCCATTTGTGTTATATCTTCCTTAGTTTGCATTATGATTGAGTATAGTTATATTTATCATATACCATATTGTTCCTCCGTTTGGAGTTAAGATGATTGAAAGATACCATATATATATTGTTGAGATATTTAGTTAGTAGAGTTGACCCAGACAGTGTTCTACCGCCGATGTTGCGGCGTAGGCTGGACGTACCCACGTACTCGTGCCCGAATATCCGTATGCGGGTCGTGACACATTTTTAGTGGTGGCCTATGCAAGTCTCTCTAGAGTCACAATTAGAGCAATATCGTAGTGGTGCTCACCTAGAGTACTGCTACGAGCCTGCTTTAGGATATATGATTTAGGCTGAGAGTATAGTAAATCACAACTAGAAAATACTTCTAAATATCAGTTTGCTATCCTTATCTATTGAATGTTTGCTTTACTTTGAATAATTATGTCCTTCATTAGTGATATCATATCTTACTCCATTGATTTCTTTCTTTCAATCTATCTTCAGGATGCCGTCGCCGACGCATTCCCAGCACTCAGACGCAATGTCAGCGAGGTCGATCACTTCGTCGCCTCTGAGGGCAGCACCAGCAGACGCTGTTCCAATAGCCATATTCAAGAGGTCAGCTTAACCAATCCAGTTGGGCATTTCTGTAGAAACTTTTGGAGGTGCTCTACCTTCGATACAGAGGGCGCCACCGACTTTTTTAGGGGATCTTCCACCCCTACCATCCTCAGTCAATCAAAAATAGATATTTGCCTCTTTCAGCAGATGATGGAGGAGGAGCAGCGCCAATAAGAGGTTATGAAGCAGGGAATTGAGAATGCTCACCAGATTGTGCTCGTAGCAGTCGAGAGAGTGGCCTTAATCCAGCCACAGATGGCACCACCTTCGTTTACCCCATAGCAGCCGAGGCTGGGAACTATCATAGATTTTACGATGATGAGACCGAAGGACTTTAAAGGCATTGAAAGGATTATTTATGCTGATGATTGGATAGAAGACATAGAGCGGAACCTGTAGTTGGCGCAGATTCTAAAAAGGTTGCAAGTACAGGCTGCAGGGAGCATGATGTTCGATATCGCGTTGACTTGGTTCAGATCGGACCCCAGGATCTCTGTACTAGGACTTACTTGGGAAGCTTTTAAATAGCTCTTCAAGAAAAAAATTTCCCAGTTGTGGCTCTAAATCGTTAGAGAGCCAGTTTTAGTACCTCATTCAGGGAGGTATGACGGTGGATGAGTATGCAGCAGAGTATTATAGATTAGGCCATTTTGTGGAGGGGCAGTACCCCAGAGGAAGAGCCAGAAAGGATAGAAAGGGCCTGAATAGGGATATCAAATAACATACGAATGGAGATCCCACTGCTACTTTTGAGGAGATTCTGAGGCAGGCACAGAGGGCAGAGGATGATCTAGAGCTTGGATCTAAGAGACCGAGGGATATAGGAGGATGCAGTACCAATTCGGGTCCAATAAAGCAACCTCATTTTTAGCAGCAGCACCAGAGGCATTTCCAACAACAGAGGCAGCAGTATCATGGGCCAGCTAGAGCGTCGGTACAGCAGATAAACCAGATCCAGAGGACAGTTATTCCTTGTATATTCTGTAAGATGCAAGGACATGGATGTGATGCATACAGGATAAGATTGGGCGAGTTCTTATTCTGTGGATCATGAGACCATCAGTTGAGGGCTTGTCCTAAAGCTCTAGCTCGTCCAGCTCAGGGTGGAGCTCAGGCACATATAGCATTCGTGAGACCACCAGCAAGATAGCAGAGAGGACCTCCTCTACCACCTCAACAATAACAGTTCGCTCAGCACCGGTAGCAGCAGAGAGGTTTCCAGCGAAAGGGGCAAGATTTTTCCTTCACCGTCGATGAGGAGGAGCTAGTCGGTGATGTTATCTCAAGTTTAGTTTATCTTGATTCTTTTTTAGCTCATGCTTTATTTTATTTCAGTGCTTCACATAGTTTTGTATCTGTTTTTTTTTTGCTCTGAAACATCACCTTGAGACTGAACCGTTGGCGAGGACTTGCAAGATCACGACCGGTGGTGGCATTATTCTGGTCAGTGATATTTACAAGGACCGGAGAGTTTCTTTGGAAGGCCGAGAGTTGAGCGTATGTCTACTCGTAATGCCACTTTTGAGTTACTATATAGTACTCGGGATAGATTGCTTGAGTAGCCATCATGCTAGTATCGATTATCGAGGAGGCAGAGTTTTGTTTTAGGCACCAGGAGAGCCAAAGTTTGAGTTCATCAGAGGAGCAGCAGAGCGAATAAGATTTTTATGGAGCTATGGTGGAAGAGTAGGAATCACCACATCCTTTGATTTCTAAGTATATAGACGTCTTTCTAGAGGAGTTCTCGGGGTTGCCACCATACAGAGATATGGAGTTCTCTATAGACTTTGTACCAGACACATAGCCAATATCATAGCACATCAATAGAGTAAACAACAGCGAACTAGCAGAGTTAAAGAAGTAGGTGGATGAGTTGCAGGACAAGGGTTTCATCAGCTTTAGTTCATCATCGTACGGTACTTTGGTATTATTTGTACAGAAGAAGGATGGGTTGGTACGCATGTGTATCAACTACAGGGCACTCAACAACCTCACTATCAAGAACAAATACCCATTGTTTTTGATTGATGATTTATTTGATCAGTTGAGCGGAGCGAAGGTATTCTCAAAGATAGACTTAAGGTCGGGGTACCACCAGGTGAAAGTGAAGAAGAAAGATATTCCGAAGACAGCTTTCAGGACTCAGTATGGGCAGTTTGAGTTCTTGGTGATGCCATTTGGGTATACCAATACCCTGGCGGTATTCATGAACCTAATGAATATAGGTGTTTTATCAGTATTTGGATCAGTTTGTGGTAGTATTCATTGATGATATACTGATTTATTCAAAGACCCCAGAGGAGCATGAGAAACATCTGAGGATAGTTCTGGAGACCCTCAGGAAGGAGAAGTTATATGGCAAGCTTTCGAAGTGTGAGTTCTTCCTTGATAAGGTTGAATTCCTCGGACATATAATTACAGGAGATGGAATCTCAGTAGCCCCGATAAAGATTTCAGCAGTTGAGTCATGGTCTTCCACGAGTTCAGTAGTAGAGATTTGTTCAGGATTTTTCCAGGATTGCGGAGCCGATGACTAGACTAACCGAAAAGGACGTAGAGTTCGTCTGGACTGAGGATTATCAGTCTACTTTGAGGAGCTAAAGAAGAGGTTGACTATAGCTCCAATATTGACACTACTAAAAATTACGGGATTAGCGACGTTTTTAGCAACGTCAAATTAAAATATCGCTAATATTAAACATATCAACGACTCCAAAGAATAACGTTGCTATAAGTCACTATTTGGCAATATATAGCAACGTTTAGCGATTGTAATTCATTTTTTTAAAAGAATAGTCGTTATAAGTTTATTTAAGGTCGCTAAATGTTGCTGAGTTATATGATTTAGCGACGTTTAGTGACGTTAATCTTTTAGATATTTAGCGACGTATTTAGCGATGTCTATAACGTCACTAAATATTTCTATTAGCGACGTCATAAGTTAGCGTCGTTAAACGTCGCTAATTTATTTTATTTAGGGTTGACAAATTTCTCTTCCTCCCATTTCCTTCGATTCTCCCAAATTTTTTTTAAAAAAAACCCCTCCGTCAGCTCCTCGGCTCCCCTCCTCCCTCCGGCGTCCCCTTCTCCCTCCCGGCGCCCCACCTCGGCGACCCCCCTCCAGCCGCGTCCTTCCCCTCCCTCCGGCGTCCCGCTCCTCCCTCCTTCAGCTCCTCCTTCCTCTGGCTCCCCTCCTCCCTCCTGCGTCCTCCTCCCTCCGGCAGCTCCTCCTCCCTCCGGCGTTCTCCTCTCTCCAGCTTCCCTCCTCCTCACTCGGTGAGCTCCTCTCTCTGTCTCCTTTCTCTGTCTCTCTCTCTCTCTAACACGATACAACATGACACAATACGACATGACACACACTAACCCTAACCATAACTCAAACACACACACACACGCACGCGTACACACTAACACATACAGTCACTAACCCTAATACTGACACGGACACATGGACACACACAAACAGAGACAAGACATGACATAGACATGACATGAGATACGACACAGACACATACACTAACATGACATAAAATATGACACAAACCCTAACCCTATCTCTCTTCTATTTAGCTATCTAAGTTTAGACGCAACCTTGCGTATCTATATTGTATATAATACGATGCAGATCTTGACTCAAGAAGAGTCGTATACACGGACACGGGAATGACTCTTCAAAGCCGAGACACAATACGGTATTGGCTTCTTATAGAACTCGTATCCAACTTGGGCTGATGCTTCTTGCTGCACGAGCTGTTGCATTGGCTACTACAGACTACTAAACCTTCTATTGAAGGATCTGCAGTGCACTAGATCTGCTGCTACTTGATGAGTTTACTTGCTGTTGTGCATCCTTCCTGCTGTGCACTGCACAATGTTGCTGCACACTGATTCCTCACTATTGTACTGTGCAGTACAGCTAGATGCTACTGCTATAAACTGCTGTATGCTTCCCCTTGTACTGTGGTAGCACAGAGCTGCACAATGCTCAGTTGTTCTCCACCTTGCTGTGCTAGCACAGAGCTGGCACACTACTCTCCCTTCAGTTGATTACTGCCAAATGATGCACACTGAAAAATGTGAACTGCTCTCCCAAGTGACCCGAGCCCACTCAATCACTCAAGTAACCATATGCACACACATACATAGGGCGTTGTGTATCAAATTAGAGCAGTTCTTACCTTTCTCTAGAGAATCACATTGTATTTAACGATTTATAGGACACATACTGTCATTTTTTTGCAGAAGTATCTAGAAATGGATATGAATTACTATCTGTATCATCGTTCGTAGATGTACAACAGTCATCCTGATGACATATGCAGTGTACGGGATAACATTTTGCCAGTAGAATGTACTATATATTTGTGTATTTCTTTATTCATTATATGTTGTTATCAAGTATGATAGGACAATACGGAGAGTTCGGCAGGTCCCGAGGTAGACAGAGTGCTCCTCCGGTACTGCCTACTGTTGGTTCTGGATCCTCGTCGCCTAGTACTCCAGTATATCGATCAGTCACATCTCCAACTACAATGACGTTACGTGGCATCACTCCTGGGATGAATAGTTCCTGGCCTAATAGTACTCCCTCGTCCAGCGTTCCTCCTGCTGACGGAACCATGGAGACAGATGAGCATATGGAGGAGCTCGTGCCGATGTTGTCCCAATATCGCTAGATCCTCCATGAGGACCTCCGGAGGAGATGAGGACAAAGATTTGGGCCGACGGTACAAAGTAAGTCAATTAGATAGTTTAGCATCATATATATCATATATTTCTTTATTTATCATATATTAACCTTTTCAATCAAAATAATTATCTCTATATAGATATCGTCCCTTGTCGGTACAGAGACTCATAGGCCTATTTCTGAGGAACAACTATGGTGGCCCTTGGATCAACTACTCTGAAGCTCCGGAGGAGAGAAAGGTATTATGGTTTGCGCACTTCAAGGTAAAAGTATATTATATAAATCCTCTAATTTATGCATATTATATAACTTACTAAATTATTTATTGTAACAAACGTATTTCTATCCTCCGTACCGGGCCGAGTTGATCGAGCGGATGTTTTCTGTCGTTGCCGCCAAGCTTATCTGTGTTGCTCTGGATGACCAGAAGGCTCGTGATAGCTTTGGAAAACCGATCCAAGATTGGATCACGCCTGAGCAGTAGACTGCGATGAGGGCTAGATTCAACGATCCGAGGTACAAGGAAAGGTCTAAGAAGGCTAAGGCTACTAGGCGGAATATTGCAAAGTGGTGTGGTGGCTCGATTCCGATGCCCGAATATTTTCGTCATTTGGTATATTTTTTATTTCAGATATATTATTTTAATGTAAGTACAATAAAATGGTAGTAGGAAAAAATATTTAATTCTAGTACTAAATAATATATTTTTAACAGGTACAGAGGGGTGAAGATGCAAACATGATGACCGTCTTCCTAGCCGTCCATCGAAAGGGTAGAAATCTCATTAATAAGAGGGCCTCGCAGGCCTATGTAAGTATTAATTTACTTTGTGTTAATTTTAATATAACTTAGACAATTATCGAGTATTCAAACTTTTCTAGGCCGAGTATCTTAGGCTGCGTGAGCGGGCGGCTCCTAGTACACCTACACCGGGAGAGGCTGGTACTTCCTCGCAGCCCTCTCCAGCTCCGTCGGCGGACGAGCTGTGGGTGACCGCCGTTGGTGGTCTCCAGAGGGGAACCTACTACGGCACAGGATCCTGTGGCGCCCTTGTTGTGTTGCAGTCATCTAGGGCCTCCCCGACAAGTGCGCATTCTCCACAGCCCTCGCAGTCGTCGGCCCGAGTCTAGGAGGCCTTTGACCGTCAGATTGCATCTCTCCATGACGAGTTGCTACAAAGGATGGAGGAGCATCCCCTGTCACATCCGCAGGCGGACGATACGACGCTTATCGCACGATTTGATATGCTCGAGCGCAGCATCATGGAGCTTCGGGATTTGATAGCTGATCTTAGAGCGTCGACAGAGCGCAGCATGACGGAGCTGCATGCATCACAGCTGTCCATGGGCGAGAGGCTGACGATAATGCAGGATTCAATGGTTCATAGCAGTACGAGGCTGTTATCTACAATGGATTCATACAACCAGCGACTAGCAGAGTTCGAGCGAATACGTCCTCCTGGTGCGCCTACCTCGACACAGACTCCACCAACGTTACTGCCTTCTCCATCGACATCGGTGACGATTTCACGGGAGGAGTATGATCTGTTTTTATCCTTCATGCGCGCTGGTGGTAATCCTCCTACAGATCCGCAGTAGTCCTAGTTAGGACTGTTTATTGATTGTTTGTGTTTCAGACCTATGATACTTGGTCATTTATGACTATTTTTTATTTTTGAGGCATTCAGACATTATATCTTGTATTCTTCAGGACGAGGCATTCAGACATTATTTCTGATTCGGCTTGTAATTTTAATATTTTATTTTGTTCAATTTTTATTATATTATTCATATTCAATATAAGTTAATTTACCGGTTTTTATTGTTCAATCGAAGGGGGTCGACGAACCAAGCAAATTCAACGGAGGGTTGCTCCGGGTCTATTTGTACAAATTGTGAATTAATAAGCTGCAGGAAGAATAGTTTGGCAACAATTCAGTATTAATTTTTTATTTTTTTACTGTATATTTAACGAAGTTTTTAGCGACTTTTTGCGACGTTTAGCGACGTTTACTCACGTTGCTAATTACATTACTGAATATGTCCCTATATACGTCGCTAAATCTGTCGCTATATACGTCGCTAAATCTATCGCTAAATTCGTCACAAACTGCTGATATGGCAGTATTGCCAGGTCATAATAACATCGCTAAATTAGTCCATAACATTGCTAAATAAGTCGCACATACGTCGCTATAAAAGTCGCTATTTACGTCGCTAATAATGTTGCTAATTACGTCGCTAATTTAGCGACATATAGTGACAAAATACACGTCGCTAAATTAGCAACGTTGCATCGCTAAACGTTGCTAATATAGCGATGCATTTACGTCGCTAGAAAACGTCGGCAGTGTGATGTATGGCGACATTTTTCTCTGTCAGTGACTAGTTCAAAAGCGACTTCACTAATACGTCGCTAATTACGTCGCTAAAATTGTTTAGCGATATTTTTTTGTCATTTAGCGACATTTTTTTACGTCGCTAATTTAACTTATTCTAGTAGTGTGACATTTCCATCAGGAATAGGAGAATTTTCTATATATAGTGATGCATCAGGTAAGGGTTTGGGTTATGTGTTACAACAGAATGGGAAGGTGATTGCCTATTCTTCCAGGCAATTATGCCCGCATAAGAAGACTTACCCTACCCATGACTTGGAGTTGGCAACAGTTATTTTTTCTTTTAAACTGTGGAAGCACTACTTGTATGGAGAGCAGGTAGAGATCTTTACAGACCATAAGAGCTTGAAGTATATTTTTATACAAAAAGAGCTCAACATGAGGCAGCGTCGGTGGTTGGAGTTGATAAAGGACTTCAACATTTCTTTGTAGTATCATTTAGGGAAGGCCAACGCAGTCACGGATGCCTTGAGCAGGTATCCAGTGGCTATGTATTTGACGAGGGACATACATTTATTGGCCGATCTTGATAGCTTGGGTATTGAGGTATTAGTTCTTGGAGTAGCAGTACAGATAAGAGGACTTCAGGTACAGTTAGAGTTGATGGACCAAATCAGGGCCGCATTGTTCGAGAATGAGTCTCTGAGGAGCATCAAAGAAGAAGTCTAGATAGGGTTGGCAGAGGACTTTAGTATCGCAGATGATGAATTATTGTGGCACGGTACCAGATTGTGTATGCCGAGTGGAGCATTACGCGAGGATATTCTTCAAGAGGTGCATCGATCTCAGTACTCTATACATCCAGGTACTAACAAGATGTATAGGGACATGAGAGAGCATATTTGGTGGTATAGTATGAAGTAGGAGGTAGCTAGCTTCATATCCAGATGCTTGATATGCCAGCAGGTAGAGGTAGAGAGATAGAGGCAAGGTGGATTACTTCAGCCTTTATCCATTCTAAAGTGAAAATAGGAGCATGTGACGATGGACTTTGTTTTTGGGCTTCCGCATTCTCCAAGATGTAAAGATACAATTTGGGTCATCATAGACAGGTTGACCAAATCAGCCCACTTTGTGCCATTCAAAGTGGGTACGTCTACGGAGAAGCTCGTAGAGATGTATGTGCGTCAGATAGTCATATTGCATAGAGTTCCTGTAAGTATAGTCTCAGATCGGGATAGTCGCTTCACGTCCCACTTCTGGAGGAGTTTGTTGGCTAGCTTGGGCACTTAGCTCAAATTTAGTACCATATATCGGCAGTCGGAAAGGACACTTCAGACTTTCGAGGACATGCTACACACCTGTATTTTGGATTTTAGAGGCTCTTGGGGGGATCATCTTCACTTGATAGAGTTTTCTTACAACAACAGCTACCAAGCCAGTATTGAGATGTCAACATTTGAGGCATTGTATGGATGGAGATGCCGTACTCCGTTATTATGGGATGATGTTGGTGAGAGAGCCTTATTAGGACCAGAGATGGTCATAGATGCAGTTGAGAAGGTGAAGCTCATCATGGATAGACTTCGGATGGCGCAGGACAGACAACGGCATTGGGTCAAGAGCCAACGGAGACCATTGGAGTTTGAGGTATAGATTTTTTTGTATTGCTTGTGATTGCATATTTTAGTTAGAGTACTAAGGCTATGTTTTGTGCTAGGTTGGCGATCTGGTTTTCTTGAGGATTTCTCTGACACGAGGCACGATTCGTTTTGTTAGAGGCGGAAAGCTTAGTCCATGGTACATCGGACCTTTCAGTATTCTTGAGAGGGTCGGTAAAGTGGCCTACAGACTAGAGTTGCCGCCTACATTAGAAGGAGTGCATAACGTGTTCCACGTGTCATAGCTAAGACGGTATTTGGCAGATCCTAGCCATGTACTAGATCACTCGAAGATCGAGGTTGGTCCTACACTCAGCTACCCAGAGTAGCCCGTAGATATTTTGGACCGCGGGAAGAAGGTGATGCGGAACTAGACGATTCATTTGGTATACGTCGCGTGGAGGCAGCACTCGCCAAGAGAGAGTACCTAGGAGTGAGAGGCCGAGATATGCGAGCAATACCCTAATTTGTTTGAGCCATGAGGTATAATTCTTTCTTGCTTTGTATTGATTGCTTTTGATAGTTAGTTTCTTCCTTAATTTCAAGGAAAAAAATTCTAAGGTGGGTAGGATTGTCACCTTCACTTTTCCAACTAGGAGTAGTTTGGTAATTTGGCATGGGTATTTATTTTTAGAAATATAATATTAAATTTGTGTGATGATTATATATATTATTTAATTAAGTTGAGCAATAATTTTTATGACTAGCATTAGTTAGTTATTTAGAGACTTGTGATTAATCAATTAATTAGAGAGACTAGACAATAATTAGACTTGTAACTTATGGACCTATTTAAATTGTAATGACAAATAGTAAGCCCAACTTGGACCCAAGCCCAATTAGTCATTCCACTAATTAATTAGGAATGATTAGTGTAATTACAATTAATTATAGACTTCCAAATATACCCATCCTTAATTATTCCTCATAATGAAATATGTAGGGGGCAAGTTGGACATTTGATATTGCTTGGGGAAGGAAAAAAAGGCAGGCCACATGAAGAGGGGGGTTCTCCTCTCTCTCTCCTCATTTATATTTTATTTTGTATCTAAATTCTAGATCCCTAATTTTCCAAATTTCTCTCCATTGAATTTCCACACAATTCACCACCAATTCCTTCTCAATTCATCATTCTTGGAGCCTTAAAGCTTGGAAAAGCAAGGAGCACAAGGAGGAGAAGCTTCAGAGCTAGAGATCGTGTCCGGATCGTGTCCAATTATATTTTTATTAGAAATCCATCTCCTAATTGGAAATTCTTGAAATTCCCTCTCATTGTAGCTTCTTAATCATGCATTTAACCATTAGGAATGATCCCATGGCATAGGACTACCTATAGGAACAAGTTCTAGGCTATTTGGCTTTATAATGTGAGATCTATAAGGTAATTTGCGTGTATGTTGGGAGAATTATGAATTTGACACATCAATTGTGTTTCATTAGCCAAATTAGATCTAATTAGACTTAGATCAGGGTTATGGGGCTTTGTACTTGTCCACAAATGGATACGTATAGGCCGTATCACGGTATTTTGTGATACAGTGTGATGCGGGGCCAATTTTGAGTGATTTACATGAATTCTCTTAATTATATGTTGTAATGATTTCTATTAGTTGTGTATATATATATATATATATATATATATATATATATATATATATATATATATATATATATATATATATATATATATATTTGTGTGTGTCTAAGTGTAGTGACAACATTGTTTGTCTTTGTGTGTGTGAGTGAGTGGTGTTGGCAGTGTGCATTAGAGAGTGGTGGTCGGGTTTGTATACAATTTCAGCAGCATCACAACAAGTATTGGCAACAGCAGCAGTGTATATAGCCATGTGCAATAGCAAGCAGTGCAGTAGCTAGCTAGCAGTGTAGTGTGCATAGCAAGCAGTGCAGCTAGCAGTGCAGTGTAGTGTGTATCAGCAGCAACTGCAGCAGCATTAGCCGCTTGAAATGCAGTATCATCAACAACTACAGCAGCATTAGCAGCTTGCAGTGCAATGTGCAGCAACAACAACTACAGCAACAAGCTAAGCAACAAGAGCATTTTCAGCATCAGCAACAGTCAACAAGATAGCTGCAGCAGTTGTAACAGCAAGCAAGAGCAGTGACAAGGGTGATCTCCATTGCTGTTTTGAGGATTTGTATTAGCATTTGTACCAAAGTAGGAAATAGGGCAATGTATATTAAGTGATGCACATTAGTATCTTCTTTAAGTGAGGTCTGAACTGTAAACTGTGCAGTGGAGTATCCTATCTCTAAGAGAGTATCATATGGGGATGAATAGTATATGTGACTTAGAGTCGAGGGTGTAACCAAGTATTTATGTCAAGAGCAGTGGAGGCAAGTGAGTGTTTAAGGGTAGTATTTGTACAAGTGCTTAGAGTGTATGTCAGGTTGAAATACCAAGGTATCATAAGATAGATACCAAGGTATAAGCTAGAGTTAGTAAATAGACCAAGGTATAGTATTACTAGTATAAATATGATAGTAGATACCTTATAGCTAACTGTGGCCTAGGAACTTAGTGTTAGATAGGTTTTGGGTTGTGGTGTGTATATGTATATAGCTAATGTAATATAATATCAGGTGTATAATGGATTGGTAAGTTAGTTAAGTTATCAACTTATCACCAAGGTCATGAAGTGAACTAGATATTAGGTAGTATATTTACATACAAAGTTAATAGGTAGTAGCAGTAACTAGTATATATGAGTTATATATAATACTTACTATTATTAGCTAATATAGCTAATTATCCAAGGTTTTGACTTTGAAACTCAAACCAAGACCTAGTATAGCTAGTATTAGCAAGTTAATGATTAATTGAGACCCATTAACTTAGCATGGACCTAGTGAGCTAGAAATGGACCTGTAAATGGCATAAAAATTTATATTAGTGCATTTTAACTCATTTATCATCCATTACACCTAAATAATATTGATATTAATATATAGGACTATGTGACACCAGCTTGGGCATCGAGAGACACACCTTACTCTGGACCTCAGGCGAGTACATTTCTCTATTAGTTTTTATTTCATAATAGTATATATATCTCATGTTCTAGAACTGTATACTTGATTCCGACACAGTGGTTTCACGAACTGGTACTACGTAGATCATGTCAGAATATGTTATCCCTTACCGTGTTCAACGGGTAATCCTTCATATGTATTTTATCATGTGTATCGGTTATTGATTTAGTGTACTTCGTGTTCACATACTACTCGTATTCAGTATGCTTATATTTATGTACACACACTGCTCATGTTCAGTGTGCCCATATTCGTGTTCGTAACGTGTTGTGATTGGATCCATTGGTATTGGTTGGGGAAGGAGGAGTAGGAGTTGATTATGTGATAAAGTCCCAGTGTATTCATGTACATGTCGATTACATATCACACTTGTAATCGAGTTACCCTATTGTATTCATGTTCAACCTAAATCGATCACATAATAAACTTGTATTACATGGCATATTAGTTAGATTTCAGTTATTTCTATTTATTATAGATATTCTATTGCATGTTCTTCCTTCCAGTACATTATCTGTTCACTCTAGTTAATTTTATTCTGTTGTTTAGTTATTTTGTATTCTTTTCTATTATCTATTTTATATGCTCGATTATGTATTTAAAATTACTTTTAAAGGTATGTACTTTGCTCCAATCCTGACTGGATATATTTTTTAGATGATTGGCTCATAGACCAATATCCTACGTACTACGGACCGTAGGAGGACATACCATTAGAGGAACTCCTATTGACCATGAGGACTTAGTACCAGAGCCTGAGGAGTTTAGATTATTTGGTGGACTTGTATTGAGACTTATGGCATGTATATTTTATTTCAAATTGTAGTTGTATTATGATTATTTTTTTTCATTATTCTATTCGTGCCCTATCTTCCTTAGTTTGTATTATGATTGAGTATAGTTACATTTATCAGATACCATATTGTTCCTCCATTTGGAGTTGAGATGATTAACAAGTGTAAATCCCCTCACCCAAAAATAGGTATCTTGTGTGTATTTTGTATTTCTTGTATTTATTTTAGACTTTCTTTTAAATAATTAAAATCCAATAATTTTATTACGATACTTCACCGTGGTTTGGACATTAATGATATAAGATAGCCCCAAAATCTGTATCGCCCTTCATAGGTAGTAGCCTACACAGGAGAAACTACTTGTACGATCTTTTCGTGGCAAAGAAATTCGATCCCTTGGTGTTAGTATGACATTAGTGTAATGACCATAGATTAATTGTTAAATATTTAGATGTTTTATATATATAATTTATTTGTGGTTATTTTTTAATCCTAACTTCCTACAATTAGCATCCCATAATTCCCCGTGCCAAGTTATCCATTTTTCCTTTTTATAGATTTGCCTATAATTACTATTATGATATTTTGTTGGATAACCCTTAAATTATTTACTTAGTTAATTAGATAATATAATTATTTTTTTATAACTAAATAAATATCTAACTATTAATTATAAAATATTTCATAAAATATTTTGCGTGTAGTATTTATTAAAACTTTACAAAGTAATTTTCTAGAATTTATTTTGTGTGCTAATATTATTTTTGGGATTTTTAACATCATCTATAAATGTAAATATATATATATATATATATATATATATATATATATATATATATATATATATATATATATATATATATATATATATAGTTAAAAATAATAATAATAGCAATAATAATAATAATATTGGTAATAGTAATAATAATAATAATAATAATAATAATAATAATAATAATAATAATAATAATAATAGTAATTATAAAAGAAAAGAAAAAGAATTAAATAAAAAGGAAAAAGAAAAGAAAAGAAAAAGAAAATAGTAATAATAATAAAACTAACCCTAACCTTTTCCTTAATTCCTAAACAAAACTAAACTAACAAAACCTTAAGTTAACTAATTCCTAATACAAACCAAACTACCCATGTAGTGCCCCGTTCCTCCTATTCGAGGAGCGCGGCTAAGAAACACAAGATGGTATCGTTCGATCGGGATAGATTGAAACAAGAACTCGTCCTCGTTATGGATTTGTTTCTTCGGAATCGATTCCCATATTCAGTGGACCGTGCCCCCGGGATCGACTTAGCGGCAGAGTCAGGAGGGACCTCTCCGCTGTTATCTTTGTTGCCTCGAATTTCGATGTCGCTTGTTGCTTTCGTACTTTGAGTTGGTTTTAGATTTGCTTGGGTTTTCTTGAACGATTTCGATGATTTCATTATTTTCATTCATTGAACTGCATTTCAATTCCGAGATTGGAAGAAGTATTGATCGAGCTGTTTGTGCAATGCAAGTGAACGAGCAGTAGGCGGCTTACGAGCAGAGTCGTGAAGCGCCTCTTTCCTTGTCCCTTCAAACCAACTAAGTGAGTGGCTACCATCCCGATTAGCTAGCCCTGCGTCCAAGTCTTCACACCTAAATCTTGCATTCTTGTTGTCCTGATCAAGCGATACCAAACAATAACTAAAAGATGCTAAGATAAAATGGGAATAGACTTGGACTATTATGCTCGTCAACTAAACTTGTGAACTGTTATCTTATTGTATGCTAGTTCTTTTTAAATATTTATCATATGCTTCAATTTTAGTTAGAATGTATCTTCTTTTATAAATTATGCCATGTATAGAACATGCCCTGCTATGCAAATAATTGTTCCCCGAGGCTATGCAAAATGAATCATGCAATACTGCTTGTCCTGTACTCGTGTTGCCTCAATTGCATGAACTGTTAACTTAGTAAACATACTGTTCGATCACGGACAACTTGTGCACAAGGTCTTAGTTTCTGCGGACAGTCGCTGGGGCACTGGCACCGATCCGATCCGGATGGAACTCCTGAATAGTCGCCTGTATCGGATGGAATGACTTGTGACGCCCCTGTTCATTGCGTTACTTGTTATTTCATTCATGTACTATGCCCCGTCCATTATGGTATCCCGCTAGTGATCTCCTGTATATTTAAACCTGTTTCAAACTAACTTGTATCTTCGTGGCAGGGAAGGCATGGTAAGTATTGTGCAGGTCGTTCAGACAGACAGGTAAAAGTCACCAAACGGTGACAAGTTCATTTCAGTAAATTCTATATGCTGCTTACTTGTAAATGTACTAAGGCAAGATAGAAACTCACAAAAATATGCAAGCTTCATTAAAATAATGTGTGATTGGTATGTTTGGATTAGCTCACATTTACCAGTATGTTTCGACATACTGACCCTCATTGAAACAGGTTCTCCGCACTAAGGCGAACCGAGCGAGGAGCCGAAGTCGTCTTCCCGATCCAGTCCAGCTGTAGGTGCATCCTGATCGTGCCGCATTTTGAATCAGGAGCTTGCAACTCAATAGACACAATGCAGCTCCGTGGGAAAGCCGTCCTCCAGCCCGGAGGTCTTTATCATTTTGAAGTTTAGTCAAGGGATGTAATGTACAGGACTGCTATCTCACTTTGAGTCAATACTTTTGTAAGCCCGTACGGCAAATTAGCTGACTCGTTCAAGAGTTTGTAATAGATGTTCATTATCAATAAAGAGAACTTTTCCATGTTTCAAATCTGTGGTTCAATTTATCTGCGTACTCTGAATATGTGCTCGTTATGTAAAATACTTTAGCCTTGTGAGGGCGCAACCCCAGGCCCGCACGGCGGTCACGATTCGGGGGACGCCCCAACGATTCCACGAAATCGGGTCATGACATAATGGTATCAGAGCACAGATTCAAGTTTCTTAGACTCTCGCATTGGAAAAGTTCATTTAACGATCAAATTACTATGCGAACTCTTGAACTTGCTAGGCCAAAATGAGATACATTCATGTAATAAGTCCATAATACATTATGATCCTAATGTAATTTATCTTCTTTTGAAGGAATGTGGCACCAGCGCAATCTGCATCGCTAGCATCGGACGAAACGCAAGACCAAGAAAGTAGTTCGGGCACTTCGGAAAGCTCTCAGAGCCAACGGGCATATCTCAAGTTGATTCGCTTGATCGGGTAATACAAATGTTAGAAGCACAACGACAAAGAGATGATGCTCGTCAAGCCAAGTTCGAAAGTAATCTAGAGACCCGATTCTCAGTCCAACAGAAGCAGGTAGTTATCCTGCAACAGATCGTTCAGACTTTGGCTTCCAACCATTCTGCTGCAACAACAACGACTCCGGTGGAACAGCCCGTACTTGAAGTTGAGATACCGCAAATTCCAAGGACGAGGGATGTGACTGCCTTCGACTTTGGCCACTTCAAGAAAGTCTGCAACACTCCATTCAACAGGACTAAGGAACCAATCGTGGCCCTAGATTGGTCGGCCGAACTTGAAGACCACTTCGCTCTGCTAGTGGTCCCTGAAGAGAAGCGTGTCGCCTGCACGCAACTACAGCTCCGCCTCAACGCGCACGATTGGTGGGACGTGCATCGACGATCTCTTCAGTTTGATCATGGAGAGGAGGCGATCTCGTGGACGACTTTTCGTGCCGCATTTGAAGAGTAGTTTATACCCGCTCCAGTACAACGTCAGATGGAGAACGAGTTCGTGCAACTGAGGCAAGGCAGTATGACAGTTAAACAGTATTCTGCCAATTCAACCGACTCTCCAAATTCGCTAGGGCCTATTTACCTGATGCAGCGAGTCGAGCTAGAAGGTTTGAAGGTGGTTTACGCCCTGTAATTCACGTGCATGTGGTTGTTCATCAGTATGGGACAATGCTGGAAGTCATGAATCATGCTCTATCTCTTGAACCGCAGTATCCTCACGTTTCTACCGGCGCTGTGCATACTTCCAATCACAAACGCCAAGGCAACGAGAAAGGAAACAACGCTGCAAAGCGTCACAATGATGGCGGTTCACAAAAAGGGAATCAGAGGCCTGTTTGCCATTACTGCAACAAGCCGGGACACACAATAAACAATTGTCGTCGCAAGCTGGGGACATGCCTTCGTTGCGGTGATCCCAAATATCAGGTCGATGTTTGTCCGCTCCCTGATCGCCGCCAGTAACACAATGTTCCCTAGTGGTAGGCTCTATTCCTAAGTTTCGGGATGAAACTTCCAATTAGTTGGGTAGGATGTAGCGCCCCGTTCCACCTATTCGAGGAGCGCGGCTAAGAAACATAATATGGTATCGTTCGATCAGGATAGATTGAAACAAGAACTCGTCCTCGTTATGGATTTGTTTCTTCGGAATCGATTCCCATATTCAGTGGACCGTGCCCCCGGGATCGACTTAGCGGCAGAGTCAGGAGGGACCTTTCCGCTGTTATCTTTGTTGCCTCGGATTTTGATGTCGCTTGTTGCTTTCGTACTTTGAGTTGGTTTTGGATTTGCTTGGGTTTTCTTGAACGGTTTCGATGATTTCATTGTTTTCGTTCATTGAACTGTATTTCAATTCTGAGATTGGAAAGAGTAGAAGAAGTATTGATCGAGTTGTTCGTGCAATGTAAGTGAACGAGCAGTAGACGGCTTACGAGTGAAGTCGTGAAGCGCCTCTTTCCTTGTCCCATCCAACCAACTAAGTGAGTGGCTACTATCCCGATTATCTAGCCCTTCTTCCAAGTCTTCACACCTAAATCTTGTATTCTTGTTGTCCCGATCAAGCGATACCAAACAATAACTAAAAGATGCTAAGATAAAATGGGAATATACTTGGACGATTATGCTCGTCAACTAAACTTGTGAAAGTTTATCTTATTGTATGCTAGTTCATTTCAAATGTTCATCATATGCTTCAATTTTAGTTAGAATGTATCTTCTTCTATAAGTTGTGCTATGTATAGAACATGCCCTGCTATACGAATAATTGTTCCCCGAGGCTATGCAAAATGAATCATGCAATACTGCTTGTCATGTACTCGTGTTGCCTTAATTGCATGAACTGTTAACTTAGTAGACATACTGTTCGATCACGGACAACTTGTGCACAAGGTCTTAGTTCCTGCGGACGGTCGCTAGGGCACTAGCACCGATCCGATCCGGACGGAACTCCTGAATAATCGCCTGTATCGGATGGAATGACTTGTGAGACCCCTATTCATTGCGTTACTTGTTATTTTATTCATGTACTATGCCCCATCCATTATGGCATCTCGCTAGTGATCTCCTGTATATTTAAACCTGTTGTAAACTAACTTGTGTCTTCGTGGCAGGGAAGGCATGGTAAGTATTATGCAGGTCGTTCAGACGGACAGGTAAAAGTCACCAAGCGGTGACAAGTTCATTTCAGTAAATTCTATATGCTGTTTACTTGTAAATATACTAAGGCAAGATAGAAACCCACAAAAATATGCATGCTTCATTAAAACAATATGCGATTGGTATGTTTAGGTTAGCTCGCCTTCACCAGTATGTTTCGACATACTGACCCTCGTTGAAACAGGTTCTCCGCACTAAGGCGAACCGAGCGAGGAGCCGAAGTCATCTTTCCAATCCAGTCTAGCTGTAGGCGTATCCTGATCGTGCCACATTTTGAAGCAAGAGCTTGCAACTCTATAGACACAATGCAGCTCCGTGGGAAAGCCGTCCTCCGGCCCGGAGGTCTTTATCATTTCGAAGTTTAGTCAAGGGATGTAATGTAAAGGACTGCTATCTCACTTTAAGTCAACACTTTTGTAAGCCCGTGCGGCAAATTAGCTGACTCGTTCAAGAGTTTGTAATAGATGTTCATTATCAATAAAGAGAACTTTTCTATATTTCAAATTTATGGTTCAATTTATCTATGTACTCTGAATATGTGCTCGTTATGCAAAATACTTTAGCCTTGTGAGGGCGCAACCCCAGGCCCACACGGCGGTCACGATTCGGGGGATGCCCCAACAATTCCACGAAATCAGGTCGTGACATAATGGTATCAGAGCACAGATTCAAGTTCCTTAGACTCTCGCATTGGAAAAGTTCCTTTAACGATCAAATTCCTATGCGAACTCTTGAACTTGCTAGGCTAAAATGAGACACATTCATGCAATAAGTCCATAATACATTATGATCCTAATGTAATTTACCTTCTTTTGAAGGAATATGGCACCAGCGCAATCTGCAGCGCTAGCACCAGACGAAACGCAAGGCCAAGAAAGTAGTTTGGGCACTTCGGGAAGCTCTCAGAGCCAACGGGCATATCTCAAGTCGATCCGCTTGAGCGGGTAATGCAAATGTTAGAAGCACAACGACAAAGAGATAATGCTCGCCAAGCCAAGTTCGAAAGTAATCTAGAGACTCGATTCTCAGTCCAACAGAAGCAGGTAGATGCCCTGCAACAGATCGTTCAGACTTTGGCTTCCAACCATTCCGCTGCAACAACAACGACTCTGATGGAACAGCCCGTGCTTGAAGTTGAGATAGCGCAAATTCTAAGGACAAGGGACGTGACTGCCTTCAACTTTGGCCACTTCAAGAAATTCTACAACACTCCATTCAACAGGACTGAGGAACCAATCGTGGCCTTAGATTGGTTGGCCGATCTTGAAGACCACTTCGCTCTAATAGTGGTCCCCGAAGAGAAGCGTGTCGCCTGCACGCAACTACAGCTCCGCCCTAACGCGCACGATTGGTGGGACGTGTATCGACGATCTCTTCAGTTTGATCATAGAGAGGAGGCGATCTCGTGGACGAATTTTTGTGCCATATTTGAAGAGGAGTTTATATCTCCTCCAGTACAACGTCAGATGGAGAACGAGTTCGTGCAACTGAGGCAAGGCAGTATGACAGTTAAACAGTATTCCGCCAATTCAACCGACTCTCCAAATTTACTAGGGTCTATTTACCTGATGTAGTGAGTCGAGCTAGAAGGTTTGAAGGTGGTTTACGCCCTGCCATTCACGTGCACGTGGTCGTTCTTTAGTACGAGACAATGCGGGAAGTCATGAATCACGCTCTGTCTCTTGAACCGCAGTATTCTCACGTTTCTACCGGCGCTGTGTATACCTCCAATCACAAACACCAAGGCAATGAGAGAGGAAACATTGCTGCAAATGTCACAATGACGCCGGTTCGCAAAAAGGGAATCGGAGGCCAATTTGCCATTACTGCAACAAGCCGGGACACACAACAAACAATTGTCGTCGCAAGCTGGGGACATGCCTTCGTTGCGGTGATCCCAACCATCAGGTCGATGTTTGTCCGCTCCCTGATCGCCGCCAACAACACAATGTTCCCTAGCGGTAGGCTCTATTCCTAAGTTTTGGGACGAAACTTCCAATTAGTTGGGTACGATGAAGCGCCCCGTTCCTCCTATTCGAGGAGCGCGACTAAGAAACATAAGATGGTGTCGTTCGATCGGGATAGATTGAAACAAGAACTCGTCCTCGTTATGGATTTGTTTCTTCGAAATCGATTTCCATATTCAATGGACCGTGCCCCCGGGATCGACTTAGCGGCAGAGTCAGGAGGGACCTTTCCACTGTTATCTTTGTTGCCTCGGATTTTGATGTCGCTTGTTGCTTTCGTGTTTTAAGTTGGTTTTGGATTTGCTTGGGTTTTCTTGAACGGTTTCGATGATTTCATTGTTTTCGTTCATTGAACTGTATTTCAATTCCGAGATTGGAAAGAGTGGAAGAAGTATTAATCGAGCTGTTCGTGCAATACAGGTGAACGAGCAGTAGGCGGCTTACGAGCGGAGTCATGAAGTGCCTCTTTCCTTGTCCCATCCAACCAACTAAGTGAGTGGCTACCATCCCGATTAGCTAGCCCTGCTTCCAAGTTTTCACACCTAAATCTTGCATTCTTGTTGTCCCGATCAAGCGATACCAAATAATAACTAAAAGATGCTAAGATAAAATGGGAATATACTTGGACTATTATGCTCGTCAACTAAACTTGTGAACGGTTATATTATTGTATGTTAGCTCATTTCAAATGTTCATCATATTCTTCAATTTTAGTTAGAATGTATCTTCTTCTATAAATTGTGCTATGTATAGAACATGCCCTGCTATGCGAATAATTGTTCTCCGAGGCTATGTAAAATAAATCATGCAATACTGCTTGTCCTGTACTCGTGTTGCCTCAATTGCATGAACTGTTAACTTAGTAAACATACTGTTCGATCACAGACAACTTGTGCACAAGGTCTTAGTTCCTGCGGACGGTCACTGGGAACTAGCACCGATCCGATCCGAACGGAACTCCAGAATAGTCGCCTGTATCGGATGGAATGACTTATGACGCCCATGTTCATTGCGTTACTTGTTATTTCATTCATGTACTATGCCCCGTCCATTATGGCATCCCGCAAGTGATCTCCTGTATATTTAAACCTGTTGCAAACTAACTTGTGTCTTCGTGGCAGGGAAGGCATGGTAAGTATTTTCCAGGTCGTTCAGACGGACAGGTAAAAGTCACCAAACGGTGACAAGTTCATTTCAGTAAATTCTATATGCTGCTTACTTGTAAATGTACTAAAGCAAGATAAAAACCCACAAAAATATGCATGCTTCATTAAAACAACGTGTGATTGGTATTTTTGGGTTAGCTCGCCTTCACCAGTATGTTTCGACATACTGACCCTCGTTGAAACAGGTTCTCCGCACTAAGGCGAACCGAGCGAGGAGCCGAAGTCGTCTTCCTGATCCAGTCCAGCTGTAGGCGCTTCCTGATCGTGCCATATTTTGAAGCAGGAGCTTGCAACTCTATATACACAATACAGCTCCGTGGGAAAGCCGTCCTCCATCCCGGAAGTCTTTATCATTTTGAAGTTTAGTAAAGGGGTGTAATGTACAGGACTGTTATCTCATATTGAGTCAACACTTTTGTAAGCCCGTGCGACAAATTAGCTTACTCGTTCAAGAGTTTGTAATAGATGTTCATTATCAATAAAGAAAACTTTTCCATGTTTCAAATCTGTGTTTCAATTTATCTGCGTACTATGAATATGTGCTCGTTATGCAAAATACTTTAGCCTTGTGTGGGCACAACCCCAGGCCCGCACGGCGGTCATGATTCGGGGGATGCCCCAACAATTCCACGGAATCGGGTCGTGACAACCCACCCCTCCAGCAAAAATCTAGCGCACACCCCCCGCGTAGATATATCTCTCTCCCTCTCTCTCTTTATATATATACACATATTAAAAAATCTAACCTAAACCCTAACCCTAGACCTCGACCCCGCACCTCCGACCGACCGCCCCGACGATCGGCCCGCGCAGCCGCAGCCCTGCCGTCCGTCCGCCCCGCGCGCCGCGCGCATGTGCACAGTTTCGAGCCCCTCTTCGCGGTATGATTTCTCCCTCATCTCTTGTCCTTTTCTCGAGCGGTTTGTCCGTGTACGTTCACAACCTAACTCTCTAGGATTTTCGTTCAAGCGGGACGAGTTTTCGTGTCCCGGATTGGTCGAAAATTCAACTGGAAAATGGCCGGAAGACTGACCAAAATAGTCCAGAAACTTCAACCCCAACCCCCATGTTCACACCCAATTTGCCATCAGCCCATTTAAAAATTTTCCCAATATAACCGAGAATTTTTCTGTTCTTTTAGTTATCATTAATTCGTTTTATGTGTTAAATTATTCGACCTCCAAAACGACCAAAAATTTGTTATTTTAAAATTGAAATTTTATGATACGGAGTGCGTCCCGCCAAATGGGACCGCCTCGTCGTATACCAATTTTACCGAAAGGCGCGTATGGTATATCCTGACGTGTGAGCTTTCGTAGAAGCTGATTCGGACGTGTGTGCGTCGGAATCAACCCGTATCCGTAAAAAGTCCTTATATCGCAACTTTTGAAAAATACCCTGCCATTTGGTGTATGCTCGTCAGAATGCAAAGAAACTTGCGCCATTGGATTCGTGGTATCACGTTGGTCCTGTGACCAAATTTTTACGCGATTCTGAGACAGTTGACCAAGCCGCCTATTCACGGGCCCCATGGTTGCCTTTATGGGCGAATTTGTGATCGGCTCACCAGAATCCAAAATTGGACATACCGTTGAGTTCGTATTAATGTTTAAAATTTGTTTGGCATATAATTTGTCCTATTTAGAGACCTTTACCTCTGGCACGCTTTTCGGTTTAAAGTGGCCCACATGTGGACCCGCTTTGACCCAAAATTACCGTTTTGCCCCTGTGTCTAAATTGGACAAAGGGTAGGCTTTTCTGACTATCTCGCTTATTTTGGGAACGTTGGTAATGTTTATTTTAGCATCCAGAGATGCTCATTCGGAGGCCATAGTTTCTGATCCCTGGTCCTTGACGCCTAGACGTTTACACTACGCAGCTTTCTTGTTAGGCAAGATACCTTGCCATTGTACTATGATTTATATTCTATATGATGCATGTATTTTATTTCTGTCATTTAGTTTATATATTTTAACTGCTATATAAACTGCGCGTTGGGTGCAACGACGGTGACGTCGTATTTTATCTTTTTATATATTATGCATGTTGATCTAGTTTTACGAGACCACCACATGATCATGAGTCATTCTTATATTTATTTGGTCGTAACACATTTCTTGCACGAGTTGTGAGTCTCATATAGATCAAGGACTTACGTATTGACTGATCATTAGTACGTATGGAACGTGCGATTAGAAATAACTGCTAATAGAGATATGTTAGAAGACTTGGCAGTTATTAGAGGTCTCATCGTGTCATGGATATGACATGCTTAGAGCATGGGGTGGGGAGGACAACGAATAAGGCGTTTGGGTTCCTTTGCACTTTCCTTGTGTAACCCGTACGCTCCGCCGGAGATGCGCGGTCATGATGACCCTATATATTATTATTATCAGGCGGCCTCTGACATTCAAAAGATGTCATGCTTTGTAGGCCCCTGATTCTCCGAGAGAATCATGCCAATCCCATTTTAGCCAAATAGCCCACGTGTTGGAAAGTTGTTCTTAAAGCGCATTCACATAGGTGGTTAGACGACCCTTTAGATGTTTATTTTCAGTATTTTATTGGCATATTTCAATGTATCTTGTTACGTCCCTCTGAGGACCTGGTCCATTTTCAGGTGTAGACGATCATGGCTATTTGTAGGAGCACGGATCATGACTTGCTACTTATCTTTCATTCGAGGAGGTCTTCTCTTCGAGCTTCATTGATCATTAGATGTACTTATTTTGTTTCTTATATATTCTAGTTTGATAGTGAATTTGTCTCCATCCAACTACTTGTTCTTATCAAGCATCTTATACTTGATTCAGTTATATAGTTGACTGGTTATTTATTTCTTTATAATTTTTGTGGATGAGATTTAGTTATGCCCTGTGACTTTTGACAATTATATACCACTTGTGAATTATTGTTCATATTACAACGTACGTATGTGTTATGGTTTCCATATATTAGAGTCTCTATATCCATACGGCTGGCATGCTTACGTATATCTAGTCCTACGTATTTTGGGACTGGGGCATGACATATTTTTAGTGGTGGCCAATGCAGGTCGAGAGTATATTATCTCGGTTACGTTACTGTACCGAGCAAGCCTGCAAATAGGATTAGAGTTTTAGGTCTCATCCATATTTGACTATGACTTACCTTCCTTCCAATCCGTTCTATTTAAATAATTGTATCATGCTTGATTTATGTACTTCCCTAATAGTTTCTTAAGTATAGCCTTCTGCTAAAATATAGGAATCCTTGTTGTTAGGATGATAATTAGGGTAATATTCCTATTAAGAATACAACTAGAATATTGACACATCACTAAGTTTAGAATACCTAATGAAACCTAGCATCCCTTACCTGTAGATTAATTGACCATTATCCCTTGATACAATTAGTAATAACTTGAGAGTAGTATACACACTACTAGGATTAGTTAAAAATTTGACCATATTGTTTGTCCCTAGTATTGAGGAACCAATAGAAATCAAAGGTTGATATTAGGACTAAACCTAACTTTTACTGTGAGGTAGTATTAGAGAACTTTAAGTTTAAATTCTTGTCTTGATATTAGCAGAACAGTACCTTAGAAAGCCATGAGGAATGAATAGAATATTTTCCTTGACCATACCTCGAACAGAGACTAGCATACCACATTTTCCTTAGAAAACCATGATATTATCAAGAGTCTCTCTATTTAATTTCATATCTTGTTCCTCCGAAACCTTAACGCTCGCTATTTGTACGATGACAAATTTTGTTTTCTTCATCTTTCAATTCGTGCAACCTAACACTTCTGATTTTAGGCCAAGTAATTTTATTTGATGTTAGGATATATATAGTTTGCTAGGATTATAGTTGTAATCTTGAATTTTAAAATTATGTGCTTAGTAGTTAGAACTTGATAGTTTGAGTTGTTCATTTAGATTATGATTTTATGATTATCTTTTAGTTTCAAATCACGTAATTTGTACACATATCTCAATACAGGTTATATCCTCTTTCACTTGAGAGCGAGTAACTTCTCTATTCTTAATATTAATACTTTGTTTTATAAGCACTATGATTAAGACTTAAGATGACCATTATCTATGGAGTTTTATAATGTAATAGGATACCCTAATAAGTACCAAGATCTTTTTCTCGTATACCCTAACAAGAGTTTCTACTTTATTCACAATGACAAGGTTATTTTGTAGAATCCCCTTAAGGTAGTTACAGTTGTCACTACCACATCCTGAAAATAGGAGTATTTTTGTCTTTTTTATATATTATAAGTATTGTGTGTATTTATTTAAAATAATTGCATGACATTTATTTATATTTAAAAGCCTTAAATTTATTTAATTGTTGTGCCTTACCGTTGCTTCGATATTTGGAGCGCTACCCTAGCCTTTGCCTTCCAACAAATTCTATAACATTATCCTAGACATGCCCGCCTTTCATTCTGACCTTTGTGTAACTTATAATTATGCTCTCTTGTGCTTCATTTTAGTCGCACAATATTCGTCGCGGACGTTTATATTTAATTCCAAATAAATTTAACTTTGTATCCTTGTGCGTTTCAATTAAAATTGGAGACACAATCTTGACCCATTTTGAGCAACCTAAATTAGGGTAATATTCTATTCTGAGTCTTCTTCATTTATGATACTTGTGTCCCACTTAATTTCAGCCTCTTGTACTTCTAATTAATTTTAGAACACCTATTACATTTATTTTAATTAAATTAAACCATAAACCCAACTTTGTATAATTTTCAATTTGTTGGGCACTTTTATGCAAAAGTGCATTAAGGTGTCCACCCCGTTGGATACAACACGTGAATAAACCCATTTCTTCTTCATGTATATTTTTCCATAATTTTTGGGAGTGTGCAATGCAACATCAACTTCCTTGAACCATGGCCCTCCAACTTTGAACCAAATGCAATCCTAGCCATTCATTTTGAACCCATTTAAATCATAGCCCTTGAAATATCTCCTTGGCAAGGCCCAATCCCAAGAGGGGTTGACCATGCCTTAATTCTAGGTCAACCCAAAATACTATACACATATATAAATAATTCTTCTTTTCTTTTCTATTTTTCTTCCTTCAACCAAACCTATACTCAGCCGACTTCCCTATTCACCCATCATCAACCCCCGACCTGAACCCCCTCGCCGGAGAGCCGCCTGTGCTCGACCAGAGTCGCCTGGCCATCTCCGCCTGTACTTGACCGGCCCTCCTCGTAACGACCGGAGCCTCGCTGCCAACCCGGCGTGGACCCGCTGCCCATCCCGACCGTTGCTCACCGTCTTCCCCACGACACCACGACGGGAACCCGTCTGCCTGTCACGACCCATACCCGGTGTAAGGGTACTAGTCGGAAACAACGCCCAGCCTACGCCGCAGAATCGGCAGCAGAACGCTGTCTGGATAATCTATATAATAATATAATGAACCACCAATAATGATAATATACTCAATCACAGAACTAAGATGGAAATGATCACGGATCAGATAAAGAATAGAATAGTCACAATACAACTCATGAGTCTAAAATAATACATCAATGAGTCTGAAGAAGTAACAAAATAAGCTGGAGATAAATCCAGTACAAAAGAATACTACGAAGCTACAACTCCTGGGTTAACTGTCCCAGTTGGGATAAGTCCCTCCTAAGCCAGGGTCTCAGAATCTAAATCCACAACATCCTGGGGTCCATAATAGGTAGGGTACCACTCCTCAGTGTCATCTAGAAAAATATATCTAATCAGGAAAGGAGCAGAGTACATCTCTAACAGCAGTTCTAATCAATGATAAAAACTATATAACAGTAAATATATGTGGATAAACAAGATGCACAATAGATACAAGATATATATATACAATAAGAAAATACTGGAATAAATACAATAATGAACAATATGCCAATGAACAAGAATACTAATGACTAAGTGTGTGAGTACTAGCTTAACATGTGGTCGGCTTGGGCAAGATGCAATGCAGCCTGGCTAATCATACGTGCGGTGTATGATCAACACTATTCAGTAATCAGTACTTGATACAATAGGGATATTGATCACATATCTATACTAATACTCCACACCCCCGACTGGTATAATAGATCCAACCACGGTATGCTATGGCACGAGATTTCCTAAGAAGATAGCTAGTCTTTTCGAGAATCAGTGTCTGTACATGTACAAGATAACCAATAAAATAATACTTGCACCATATACACCATATACCAAGGAATAACATCTCATGACGAGATCCGGATATACCAATCTGTGTAACCATAGTGTCAAGAGAACATGGATATCTACACTAGATACAATGAACATAGAGGATATCATAAATGAGAAACTATTAGAGAATGTACTCGCCGGAAGTCTAATGAATAGTCTCATAGATGTCTGACTCGGTGCCTCGAAGACCTAGATATGGAATACAACGTCAATACAAGGTTCTAAAAAGAGAATAAGTTAATCTAGTCAACTTTTAGGTCAAAAAATTAATTCTATGTCAAAAGTCAACTATGGTCAACTCTATGTCAACTATGGTCAAATATGGTCAACTCTAAGGTCAACTATCTAATTCTAGGTTGTACAAGTCTAACACAAAAATCTTGGGTCAAGATACTAAAATCTAAACCAAGAAACCTACATCTTAAATATTAGGATACCGCATCTCCGGATACGTAATTCCCAAGGTAACATCAATCATAATGTCAAACAATTAATTATAATAATATAGAAGCACAATTTACACATCAAATAGGTACCGTGGTTTTGAACCAACTTGGTATCTCAATAATAATCACAAACTTGATACCCAAACCCCGTATCTTGAGTATCCCTAGTTACCTTGGTCTCCTCAATGTAATACCCAATACCTTGGTATAATAATTACCCTTATATATATGTATAAATATATACTAATATTATACATATAAGGAATATAGCAATAATAGTATATTATCTCAATATTAATACATATATATATACATATATATATAAGTATTAAACACATATATATATATAAATCTGCCTATCCGTCGCTGAAAAACTGTGTTGAAGACCACTGATACACTGATACACTGCCTTTAGTGACAGTTCTAACTGTCACTGAAGCTACCGTCGCTGCTGCTGCTGAATTTCCTTGCACTACTGCTGCTGCTTTGGTGACGGTTTGCAACCGTCACCGCTCCCACTGTCGCCGTTGCTGCTCTTTCCCGCCGTTGCTGCTCTTTCCTGCCGCTGCTGCTGCTATTAATGATAGCGGCTGCTATTATTAATACCCGCGACCCACTGCTACAGCGGCTGCTATATTAAATGTTGTTGTTAAAGATAACGGTTTGTCATTAATCCTCCGTCACTAAAACCTGAAAAATAGTATATATAACATATATATATATATATCATATATATAAAACCAAATATATATATCCATATATATATAACCCAATAATATATATATATATATATATATATATATATATATATATATATATATATATATATATATATATATATAATACCAAATAACTATAAATACCCCCTCTAAAAAATATACATATTAGGACATGCCACATGCACACACAAATATAAATACATATAATTATACATCTATACATATATATAATTAATCCTATAACAAATATAAATAATATAATTATCCAATTAAACATACATATATATATATATATATATATATATATATATATATATATATATATATATATATATATATATATATATATATATATATATTCTATTAGTACATATATAATACATAGATCTATGATACAATAAACACTATAATAAATACACTATAATACATATATAATATCTATATATATATACACAATTATAACTCAAGAATTAAGTGCACAATAATTAGATCTACACATAAATATACAACACATGGAAAGTATCACACTGTATCCCACTAGATCTAGGATACGCATGTGACACGAGTCCACCACACATCCAATTGTACCCCAAAGGACACAAAAAAATCACATATATTATTTATGAACAATTTGAAGTGTCAAATATAGATCTACGTGTCCGTGTCAAAATACGACATGTACAAAGTCCCGTGTCGGAGGAAAAACCCCCAAAACAATACTTATCACCAAATTATTGGGATACGACATACACGTACCTAATTGTGGATACGGCACTAGCCCCAAATAAATAAACACATGCCAAATTGATCTATAGGATCAATTGACACACACAACAAATGTCAATCTCGGAATTCCCCCAAAATTGACACAAAAAGCACCATAACTTTCTCAATAGGCCTCCTATGAACACAAAACCAAATCCTATGGGTAGTCTATGCATATGGATTAATTTTCTATGATTAAATCTCAGATTTAGAAGCTATTTTAAGGGAAAAAACTGAATTATATCTATTGGGAGATGGATTCCCAATGAAACCTCCAATTGAGATAAAATTACCTCCAACTTGTAGATCCTTGCTCCTTTTTGTAGATCCTTGCTTCCTCCTTCTAGATCCTTGCTTCTCAAGCATCTAATGGTGATTTGGGAAGGAATTGGAATGAAATTTGGTAGGGAAATGAAGGAAATTTGGTAGTGGGAAATTCTATATCTAGATTTGGAATGAAAAGAGGAGAGAGAAATTCCCCCTCTATATAAATATGTTGGACCCTATTTCCCCTCCCTTAAGTTATCATGTAATATACAATATACCCCTTGGGGCCTCTTATGTAGAAATAATTAAGGAAGGAAGCTTCTAGTCTAATGATTTAATTAATTTAATACATCTCCTTAACAATGGGCTTTCTAAATGGGCTAAGTCTAACTAATTAATTCATGTTGGTCCATGGGTCCAAACTAAACTAGTTAGGTCCACTAATACAAGTCCAAAATAATTAGTTAACATCTAACAATAATTAAATAATACAACAAATAATTATTTATTCAAGCAAAATATTTAATTAAATAAAAAATTACTAAAATACCCTTTCCTAGAAAATGTGGTAGTGACAAGTCTACCCTCCTTAAAAAAAATTATCCTCGAAATTCAAAGACGAAAACTACCCCAGAAAAATAACAGAACAGAACTAAAGAATCACAACTAACTATGGAAGAACATAACAATGAACAGAACATAACTAGGAAATAATATACCTCAAGGCACAAACAAATATGGGTTCATCCTCTCTCTCCCAGGTAGACTCCCCTGGAGAGTGATGCCTCCATGCGACGCGCACCAAAGGAATAGTCTGGTTCCTCAGCACCTTCTCTCTCTGATCCAGAATCTCAACTGGCTGCTCAGGATAGATAAGAGTAGGGCCCACCTCTATCTCCGAGTGATCCAATACATGACTAGAATCTGCCACGTATCGTCTCAACTGTAACATGTGAAACATGTTGTGCACTCCCTCCAATACAGGTGGCAAGTCTAGTCTATAAGCAACTGCACCGACCCTCTTTAGAATAGTGAAAGGTCCGATGAATCGCGGACTAAGCTTTCCGCCTCCACCGAAGCGAATCATGCCTCGTGTCGGAGAAATCTTCAGAAACACCAAACCACCCACTTAGAACAAAATATCACCTTAAGAACTTAATCTATAATAAACAACCAAGAACAAACACAAAATAAAAATCTAAACTATACCTCGAACTCCAAAGGTCTCCGATGGCTATCGGCCCAATGCCGCTGTCTATCCTGCGCCACTCGAAGTCTGTCTCTGATCAACTGAACCTTCTCTACTGCATCCACAACCATCTCTGGCCCAAGCAAAACTCTCTCTCCGACATCGTCCCAAGACAAAGTAGTACGATACCTCCGACCATACAGATCTTCAAAAGATGACATCTCTATACTAGCCTGGTAACTGTTGTTGTATGCAAACTCTAACAAATGGAGATGGTCCTCCCAAGAACCCCCAAAATCTAGTACACAAGTGCGCAACATATCCTCGAGAGTCTGAATAGTCCTCTCTGACTGCCCAACTGTCTGGGGATGATATGCAGTACTGAACTTGAGCTGAGTGCCCAAACTCTCCTACAAACTCCTCCAGAAATGAGAAGTGAAACGACTATCCTGATCCGAGAATATGCTGACGGAAAATCCATGTATCCTAATAATCTGCCTCACATACATCTCTGCCAGCTTCTCCGTAGACAAACCCACTTTGAAAGGCAAATAGTGGGCCGACTTGGTCAACCTATCAACGATGACCCAAATCGCATCTTTCCCTTATGGAGATCGTGGAAGTCCGGACACAAAATCTATAGTAATGTGTTCCCACTTCCACTCTGGAATGGGTAATGGCTGAAGTAAACCTCCTGGCCTCTGCCTTTCGGCTTTCACCTGCTGGCACACTAATCATCTGGATACAAACTGTGCTACTTCCATCTTCATGCCATACCACCACACAATCTCTTACATATCCCGATACATCTTGTTAGCACCTGGATGCATGGAATACTGAGAGCGATGCGCTTCCTGCAATACCTCCTCTCACAGCTCCCCACTAGACATACACAATCTAACTCCATGCCTCAAAGATCCATCCTCTGCAATAGTGAAATCATCTTCCAATCCTGCTCTCACCTGAGCTTTGATACTCCTTAGAGATATATCCTTATACTGTGCTGCCATGATCATGTCCATCAAATCTGAATGTATCTGCAATCCCCACATTTGTATAGCACAACCAGGAATAATTACCTCAATGTCTAAGCTCTCTAAGTCCTCTAATAAATATCGATCCTACGTCAAGAACATAGCTACCAGATACCTGCTCAAAGCATCGGCAACTATATTAGTTTTCCCAGGATGATATTGCAAAGAGATATCAAAATCCTTCATTAGTTCCAACCACCGACGCTGCCTCATGTTCAACTCCTTCTGCGTGAAAACGTACTTCAAGCTTTTGTGGTCTGTGAAGATCTCCACACGCTCTCCGTACAAATAATGTTTCCACAACTTCAGAGCGAATATGATGGCTGCCAACTCCAAATCATGGGTTGGATAGTTCTTTTCGTGAGGACGCAATTGCCTGGTTGCATAAGCAATCACTTTCCCATGCTGCTGAAGAACACAACCCAAACCCTTCCCCTATGCATTACTATAAATAGTGAAACCTCCGGACCCTGATGGCAATATCAAATTAGGAGCAGACCTCAACCTCTTCTTCAACTCCTCAAAAGCAACCTGGCAATCCTCCGTCCAAACAAACTCTATATCCTTCCTTGTGAGTCTGGTCATCGGCTCGACAATCCTCAAAAAATCTTGCACAAACTTCCTGTAGTAGCCTGCCGATCCCAAGAAACTCCTGATCTCTGCTACCGAACTCGGAGTCTTCCAAGATTCCACTGCTGAAATCTTCTTTGGATCCACTGAAATACCATCACCAGTCACAACATGCCCCAAGAACTCCACCTTGTCCAGGAAAAACTCATACTTGGATAACTTCCAATACAGCTTCTCCTTCCTCAGCACATCCAACACAGTCCTCAAATGCTCCTCATGCTCTTCTGATGTCCTCGAGTATATGAGTATGTCGTCGATGAACACCACCACGAACTTGTCAAGGTACTGGTGGAACACCTTGTTCATCAAGTTCATAAATACCGTCGGTGCATTAGTCAAACCAAACGGCATCACCATAAACTCGTACTGACCAAACCGAGTCATAAAAGCAGTCTTCGGTATGTCCTCCGGCTTCACCTTCACCTGATGGTAGCCTAATCTCAAATCTATCTTAGAAAATACCTTCGCACCACTCAACTGATCAAACAGATCATCAATCCGTGGAAAAGGATACTTATTCTTGATAGTGAGATTATTCAAAGTCCTGTAATCAATGCACATGCACACCGATCCATCCTTCTTCGGTACAAACAATACCGGGGCTCCCCATGGTGAAGAACTAAATCTAATATACCCTTTATCCTGCAATTCGTCCACCTGCTTCTATAGCTCGGCCAGCTCGTTGTTGTTTACTCTATAGACATGCTGCAAAATTGGTTCTGCACCTGGCACCAAGTATATAAAAAATTTAATATCTCGATCTGGCGGCAATCCTGGCAATTCCTCAGGAAACACATCCAAGAACTCTGCTATCAACGGATGCGGCAACTCCTTGTCTTCCACTATAGCTCCACAAATAATGCCTTCTTCCTGCTCCGCAGCTCCTCTAGCAAACTCGAACTCTGGCTCTCCTGGCGGACCAAACAAAACTCTACCTCCTCTACAATCTATGCTAGCATAGTGCCTACTCAACCAATCCATCCCGAGTACAATGTCGTAGCTCGAAAGTGGCATTACAAATAGACACACACTCAACTCCAGGCCTCCCAAAGTAACTCTCCGATCCTTGCAAATATCATTAACCAGGATAATGCCTCCCTCGATCATGATCTTGCAAGTCCTAAGCAAAGACTCAGCTACCAAAACATGCTTCAGAGCAAAAGAAACAGATACAAAACTATGGAAAGCACCATTATCAAAGAAAGCTAAAGCTGGAATGAAATCAAGAAGAATAGAACCTGCGATGACATCTCCGGTGGGTTCATCCTCCTCGACGGTCATAGCAAACGCTCGTCCCTGTCGAGCACCTCCCTGCTACTGATACTGGACAAAATGCTGCTGCTGTGTCGGAAGCGGTCCCCTCGGCTCTGCTGTAGGTGGTCTCGTCTGTGCCCTCGAAGATGGAGCTGCTCCCTGAACTGTACGACGAGGATACTCCCTCGATTGATGCCCTTCTGTACCACAATACAAACAAACTCCTAACCTCCTCCTGCAAACTTCCCAGATATGGCCGGGCTTCTTGCAGTAGTGGCATGGAGCTTGCTGTGACTGTCTCTGCTGTTGAGGTGCCTGGTGAAAATATGCCCTAGCTGAAGTCTGGTTCTGCTGTGGCTGCTGGAAAGATCTGGACTGGAAATAAGGATGTTTGGCAGATACTGCACTGTCGTTGGCTCCAAGAAAAGAATTACGGTCTCTCTTGCGCTTCAAACCCAACTCCCGCTCAACCTTGCGTGCCTCCGCAAGTATCTCCAAGTATGTCTCATAAAAAGACGGAATAAGAATCTTCACTTCCCAGTTTAGACCCTCACGAAAACGAATAGCTAGGACCTCTGGTTCCCTCACCAGATACTCTACAAATCGGCTCAACCTGCCGAACTCCGCAGCGTACTCCTCCACAGACATGCTCCCCTGATTGAGACTCTTAAACTGTCTCCCCAAGTCTAGCATATCTGCCCGGGTGAAAAACTTCCTCTTGAAGAGGTCCTTGAATACCTCCCAAGATTGTCCTGCGTCAACCAGAACCAGCTCATTCCTGAACCAAGTGCAAGCGACATCGAACAGTTGAAGTCCTACCGCCTCAACCTTCAGATCCTCAGAAATACGGGATACCCTCATAAGACGCTCAATGTCCTCGAGCCAATCATCAGCATAGACGATGCCCTCCATCCCCTTGAAAACCCTAGGCTCTAGTTTCTTGAAGTCCTGAATGTTGCCTGGCCGAAGCTGAGCAACCTGAGGAACATCCTGCTATTGGATCGGAACTTCTCTCTCGACTACAGCACGAGCAAGCTGATTAGCACTCTCGATGCCATGCCGTAGAACATCGGTCTGTCTCTGATGTGCCTCTGACTGAGTCCTCCGTGCCTCGAGCATTTTACGAAATAGTGTAAACATCTATGACGCCTCTGCTGGCACAGAAGGTGGAGGTGGAAGTCCCTCAGATACAGCTGGAACAGTCCTCTGAGTAGGTGGTGGACCTCCGAAAGCAGCTGACACTCCAATCACTGGAGAAGTGACTAGTGCAGGCCCTCGGGATGTCGCAGACCTCTCAGAAACTGCTCTCTCCTGCTGCGATCTAGTCTTAGGCGGCATCCTGAGAAAAATTGAAATAAAGAAATAATATGGCACAAGATGTAAGACATTCAAGGAAAGGACAAATTAAGAGATCAAGTATCAATATAAAAGGATAATAGTTGAATCAAAAGAATTTTCTTAGGTGTGATTGAGTATCTCAGCCTATATCCTATATCCTATCGCAGGCTCGCAGTAGTACAACTAAATTGTCATACTACCACGACATCACATACTTTGTAAAGCTGGACCTGCATAGGCCACCACTAAAAATGTGTCACGACCCGTACCCGGTGTAAGGGTACTAGTCGGAAACAACGCCTAGCCTACGCCACAGAATCGACAGTAGAACGCTGTCTTGATAATCTATCTAACAATATAATGAACCACCAATAATGATAATATACTCAATCACAGAACTAAGATGGAAATGATCACGAATCAGATAAAGAATGGAATAGTCACAATACAACTCATGGGTCTAAAATAATACATCAATGAGTCTGAAGAAGTAACAAAATAAGCTGGAGACAAATCCAGTACAAAAGCATACTACGAAGCAATAACTCCTGGGTCAACTGTCCCAGTTGGGATAAGTCCCTCCTAAGCCAGGGTCTCAGAATCTAAACCCACAACATCCTGGGGTCCATAATAGGTAGGGTACCACTCCTCAGTGTCATCTGGAAAAATATATCAAGTTAGAAAAGGAGCAGAGTACATCTCTAACAACAGTTCTAATCAATAATAAAAATTATGTAACAGTAAATAGATGTGGATAAACAAGATGCACAATAGATACAAGAGATATATATACAATAAGGAAATACTGGAATAAATACAATAATGAATAATATGCCAATGAATAAGAATACTAATGACTAAGTGTGTGAGTACTAGCTTAACATGTGATCGGCTTGGGCAAGATGCAATACGACCTGGCTAATCATATGTACGGTATATGATCAATACTATTCAGTAATCAGTACTTGATACAATAGGGATATTGATCACATATCTATACTAATACTCCCCACCCCGACTAGTATAAAAGATCCAACCACGATATGCTATGGCACGAGATTCCCTAAGAAGATAGCTAGTCTTCCCGAGAATCAGTGTCTGTACATGTACAAGATAACCAATGAAACAATACTTGCACCATATACACCATATACCAAGGAATAACATCTCATGACAAGATCTGGAAATACCAATCCGTGTAACCATAGTATCAAGAGAACATGGATATCTATACTAGATACAATGAACATAGAGGATATCATAAATTAGAAACTATCAGAGAATGTACTCGCCTGAAGTCTAATGAATAGTCTCACATATGTCTAACTCGGTGCCTCGAAGACCTAGATATAGAATACATCATCAATACAAGGTTCCAAAAAGAGAATAAGTTAATCTAGTCAACTTTTAGGTCAAAAAGCCAATTCTAAGTCAAAAGTCAACTATGGTCAACTATGGTCAACTATCTAATTCTAGGTTGCACAAGTCTAACACAAAAATCTTGGGTCAAGATACTAAAATCTAAGCCAAGAAACCCATATCTTAAATTTAGGATACCATATCTCCGGATACGTAATTCCCAAGGTAACATCAATCATAATGTCAAACAATTAATTATAATAATATAGAAGCACAATTTACACATCAAATAGGTACCGTGGTTTTGAACCAACTTGGTATCTCAATAATAATCACAAACTTGATACCCAAATCCCGTATCTTGAGTATCCCTAGTTACCTTGGTCTCCTCAAGGTAATACCCAATACCTTGGTATAATAATAACCCTTATATATATGTATAAATATATACTAATATTATACATATAAGGAATATAGCAATAATAGTATATTATCTCAATATTAATACATATATATATATATATATATATATATATATATATATACATATATATATATATATATATATATACATATATATATGTATATATATATATATATATATATATACATATATATATATATATCTGCCTATCCGTTGCTGAAAAAACTGTGTTGAAGAACACTGATACACTGCCTTTAGTGACAGTTCTGGCTGTCACTGAAGCTGTCGTCGCTGCTGCTGCTGGATTTTCCTGCACTGCTGATGCTGCTTTGGTGACGGTTTGCAACCGTCACCGCTCCCACTGTCGCTGTTGCTGCTCTTTCCCGCCGCTGCTGCTGCTATTAATGACAGCGGCTGCTGTCATTAATACCGGCGGCCCACTGCTACAGCGGCTGCTGTATTAAATGCTGCTGTTAATGACAGTGGTTTGTCATTAATCCTCCGTCACTAAAACCTAAAAAATAGTATATATAACATATAACATATATATATATATATATATATATATATATATATATATATATATATATATATAACCAAATATATATATCTATACATATAAATACCAAATAACTATAAATACCCCTTCTATAATAATATACATATTAGAACATGCCACATGCACACAAAAACATAAATACATATAATTATACATCTATACATATATATAATTAATCCTATAACAAATATAAATAATATAATTACCCAATTAAACATACATATATATATATATATAAACATATTCATATATATCCATACAATATATTATAACATATATATTAATGCATGTAGAAGAGAGCTATATATTTATATATATATATATATATATATATATATATATATATATATATATATATATATATTCTATTAGTACATATATAATACATAGATCTATGATACAATAAATACTATAATAAATACTCTATAATACATATATAATATCTATATATATAAACACAATTATAACTTAAGAATTAATAGCACAATAATTAGATCTACACATAAATATATAACATATAGAAAGTATCACACCGCATCCCACTAGATCTAGGATACATATGTGACACGAGTCTACCACACATCCAATTGCACCCCGAAGGACACAAACAAATCATATATATTATTTATGAACAATTCGAAGTATCAAATATAGATCTACGTGTCCGTATCAAAATACGACATGTACAAAGTACCGTATCGGAGGGAAAACCCCAAAAACAATACATATCACCAAATTGTTGGGATACGACCTACATGTATGTCACGACCCGCACCCGGGGTAAGGGTACTAGTCGGAAACAACGCCCAGCCTACGCCGCAGAATCGGCGGTATAACGCTGTCTAGAAAGTCTATCTAATATAATGAACCACAAAAAGATAGTGTACTCAATCACAGAACTAAGATAGAATGAACACGAATCAGATAAGAATAGAATAGTCATCAACTCATGAGTTTAAAATAATACATCAATGAGTCTGAAGAGTAACAAAAATAAGCTGGAGACAAATCCAGTACAAAAGAATACTATCATACTACAAGCTACACTCCAGGGTCAACTGTCTCAGTTGGGATAAGTCCCTCTTGAGCCAGGGTCTCCGAATCTAAACCCACAACATCCTGGGGTCCATAATAGGTAGGGTACTCCTCAGTGTCATCTGGAAAAATATATCCAGTCAGGAAAGGAGCAGAGTACATCTCTAACAGAAGTTCTAATCCATGATAAAAACTATGTAACAGTAAATAGCTGTGGATAAATAAGATGCACAAAATAGATACAAGAGATATATAGACAATAAGGAAATACTGGAAAGAAATACAATAATGAACAATATGCCAATGAAACAATAATACTAATGTCTAAGTGTGTGAGTACTAGCTTAACATGTGATCGGCTTAGGCAAGATACAATGCGGCCTGGCTAATCATACGTGCGGTGCATGATCAACACTATTCGCTTACCAATACTTTATTCAATAGGGATTTGATCACATATCTATACTAATACTTCCCACCCCCAACTGGTATAATAGATCCAACCACGATATGCTATGGCACTAGATTCCCCAAGAAGATAGCTAGTCTCCCCGAGAATCGGTGTCTGTACATGTACAAGATAACCAATGAAACAATACTTGCACCATATACACCATATACCAAGGAATAACATCTCATGACGAGATCTGGATATACCAATCCGTGTAACCATAGTGTCGAGAGAAACATGTAAATCTACACTAGATACAACGAACATAGAGGATATCATAAATGAGAAACTATCAGAGAATGTACTCGCCTGAAATCCAAAGAACAGTCTCACAGATGTCTGACTCGGTGCCTCGAAGACCTAGATATGGAATACCACATTAATACAGGGTCCCGGAAAGAGAACAAGTCAAACTAGTCAACTCCTAGGTCAATAAATAAATTCTAAGTCAAAAGTCAACTATGGTCAACTCTAAAGTCAAACATGGTCAAACCAAGGTCAACCTCACAAGAAATCTATATAAATAATATAGAAATAAAATACAACAATTTAGGAATAAAAATTAGATCCCAAATCATACTCACACAAAGTATACTACTAATACAAATAATATATACCCTAAAATAATATATATACAAACCAATATGTATACAAATAACATAATATATTATTACAAATATTATACCTCACAAAACACATATATACACACATATATATATATACAATAATAATATATAAAATATAATTTAAAACTGCCAAAGCGTCACTGAAAATAGGAAGTTAAAAATATAATTTAATTAAAACAGCTTATAGTGACAGTCTCAACTGTCACAGAAAACGTCGCAAAAGCCACTGTGTAATAAAACCCACTACTGCTGCATTGGTGACAGTTAATCAACTGTCACCGAAAACTGTCACCACTGCTGCTAAGATCCCGCCCGCAGCATTAATGACAGAACTGTCATTAATGCACAGTGGGCTACAGCGGCTGCTGCTGACCCGCCTATTTAGCGACAGTTTCACTGTCACAAACCCACTGTCACTAAAACACAGAAATATATATATATATAAATATATATATGCAATAATAATCACAATACATATATATAAATAAATAATTATATACTTATATATATATGCACATATAAACTTATAATTAAATACCAATAGTTACAACACATGCACATATTAATGTTCATATTTTACATGGCTAGAAGCACACCTAAAATATATACATTAATATACAAATAATTACATAATAATTATAAATAATATAATTACACAATTAAACACATAAATATATTTTATAAAACATTTATGTATAATTTATGTTATTAACATAAGTACATATATAATTACATGCAAGAAAGCTACATATTATATTTGTACATCATATTAGCACACACAAAAATATATAGATCTATGCTACAATAATTACTATAATAAATACACAAAATAAATATATAATATCTATATATATTTACTAATTATAATTAAAGAATTTAAACCATACATAATTAGATCTATTCAAAAATCCACACAATTGGAGAGTATCACACCGTATCCCACTAGATCTAGGATACGCATGTGACACGAGTCCAACACACAACCAATTGCACCCCGAAGGATACAAACAAATCACAAATAATATTTATGAATAAATCAAAGTGTCAAAAGTAGATCTATGTGTCCGTGTCAAAATACGACATGTTCAAAGCCCCGTGTCGGAGAAAAAACCCCCAAAATGACACGTATCACCAAATAGTTGGGATACGAACCACATGTACCAAATTATGGACACGAAACTAGCTCCAAACACATAAGCTCATGTCCAATTGATCTATAGGATCAATTGATACACACAACAAAATATACATTCGGAATTCCAACAAAATTAACACAAAAAGCACCATAACTTTCTCCATGGGTATCCTATGAACACAAAACAAAGTCCTATGGGTAGTACATACATATAGTTTGATTTTACATGATTAAATCTCAGATTTAGAAGCTATTTAAATAGGAAAATCTAAATTATACCTATTGGGAGATGGATTCCCAATGAAACCTCCAATTGAGAAGAACTTGCTTCCAAATTGTAGATCCTTGCTCCTCTTTGTAGATCCTTGCTTCCTTCTTCTAGATCCTTGCTTCCTCCTTCTCTAATGGTGAATTGGGAAGAATTTGGAATGAATTTGGTAGGGAATTGGAATGGGAATGGAGGTAATTTGGGAGTGGGAAATTCTAGATCTAGATTTGGAATGAGAATGAGAGGAGAGAGAAATTTCCCCCCTCTTTTAATAGGCCGGCCTTGCCCCTCTCCCAAGCAATTGTAAAATGTCCAATGTACCCCTTGGGGCCTCTCATGAAGAAATAATTAAGGAAGGAAGCTTCTAGTCTAATCACTTAATTAATTTAATCCATCTCCTTAACTATGGGCTTTCTAAATGGGCCAAATCTAACTATTTAATTCATGTTGGTCCATGGGTCCAAACTACACTAGTTGGGTCCACTAAAATAAGTCCAAAATAATTAAATAACATCCAACAACAATTAAATAATACAACAAAAATTATTTACCGTGCACAATATTTATTTAAATAGGAAATTACAAAAATACCCTTTTTCCTAAAATGTGGTAGTGACAAGTCTACCCTCCTTAAAATAATTTCGTCCTCGAAATTCAAAGACGAAAACTACCCCCAGAAAAACACAGAACAGAACTAAAGAATCACAACTAACTAATGAACAGAACATAACAATGAACAGAACATAACTAGAAATAACATACCTCAAGGTACAAACAAATATGGATAACGCTCTCGCATGTCATCCTCTCTCTCCCAGGTAGACTCCCCCGGAGAGTGATGCCTCCATGCGACGCACACCAAAGGAATAGTCTGGTTCCTCAGCACCTTCTCTCTCCGATCCAGAATCTCAACTGGCTGCTCTGGATAGCTAAGAGTAGGGCCCACCTCTATCTCCGAGTGATCCAATATATGACTAGGATCTGCCACGTATCGTCTCAACTGTGACACATGAAATACGTTGTGCACTCCCTCCAATGCAGGTGGCAAGTCTAGTCTATAAGCAACTGCACCGACCCTCTCTAGAATAGTGAAAGGTCCGATGAATCGCGGACTAAGCTTTCCGCCTCCACCGAAGCGAATCGTGCCTCGTGTCGGAGAAATCCTCAGAAATACCAAACCACCCACCTAGAACAAAATACCATCTTAAGAACTTAATCTATAACAAACAAGAACAAGCACAAACAAAATCTAAACTATACCTCAAACTCCAAAGGTCTCCGATGGCTATCGGCCCAATGCCGCTGTCTGTCCTGCGCCACTCGAAGTCTGTCTCTGATCAAATGAACCTTCTCCGCTGCATCCACAACCATCTCTGGCCCAAGCAAAATTCTCTCTCCAACATCGTCCCAAGACAAAGGAGTACGACACCTCCGACCATATAGAGCTTCAAAAGGTGACATCTCTATACTGGCCTGGTAACTGTTGTTGTAAGCAAACTCTACCAAATGGAGATGGTCCTCCCAAGAACCCCCGAAATCTAGTACACAAGTGCGCAACATATCCTTGAGAGTCTGGATAGTCCTCTCTGACTGCCCATCTGTCTGGGGATGATATGCAGTACTAAACTTGAGCTGAGTGCCCAAACTCTCCTGCAAACTACTCCAGAAATGAGAAGTGAAACGACTATCTCGATCTGAGACTATGCTGACGGGAACTCCATGTATCCTAACGATCTGCCTCACATACATCTCTGCCAGCTTCTCCGTAGACAAACCCACATTGAAAGGCAAAAAGTGGGCCGACTTGGTCAACCTATCAACAATGACCCAAATCGCGTCTTTCCTTCCTGGAGATCGTGTAAGTCCGGACACAAAATCCATAGTAATGTGTTCCCACTTCCACTCTGGAATGGGTAATGGCTGAAGTAAACCTCCTGGCCTCTGCCTCTCGGCTTTCACCTGCTGGCACACTAAGCATCTGGATACAAACTGTGCCACTTCCCTCTTCATGCCATACCACCACACACTCTCTCGTATATCCCGATACATCTTGTTAGCACCTGGATGTATAAAATACTGAGAGCGATGCGCTTCCTGCAATACCTCCTCGCGCAACTCCCCACTAGGCACACACAATATAACTCCATGCCTCAAAGATCCATCCTCTGCAATAGTGAAATCATCCTCCAATCCTGCTCTCACCTGAGCTCTGATACTCCTCAAAGATACATCATCATACTGTGCTGCCTTGATCCTGTCCATCAAATTTGAGTGTATCTGCAATCCCCACATCTGCATAGCACACCCAGGAACAATCACCTAAATGCCCAAGCTCTCCAAGTCCTCCAACAGATATCGATCCTGCGTTAAGAACATAGCTACCGGATACCTGCTCAAAGCATCGGCAACTACATTGGCTTTCCCAGGATGATATTGCAAAGAGATATCAAAATCCTTCATCAATTCCAACCACCGATGCTGCCTCATGTTCAACTCCTTCTGCGTGAAAACGTACTTCAAGCTTTTATGGTCTGTGAAGATCTCCACACGCTCTCCGTACAAATAATGTTTCCACAACTTCAGGGCGAATATGACAGCTTCCAACTCCAAATCATGGGTAGGATAGTTCTTTTCATGAGGACGCAATTGCCTGGATGCATAGGCAATTACTTTCCCATACTGCTGAAAAACACAACCTAAACCCTTCCCTGATGCATCACTATAAATAGTGAAACTTCCGGACCCTGATGGCAACGTCAAAATAGGAGCAGACGTCAACCTCTTCTTCAACTCCTCAAAAGCAACCTGGCAATCCTCCGTCCAAACAACTCCATATCCTTCCTTGTGAGTCTGGTCATCGGCTCGGCAATCCTTGAAAAATCTTGCACAAACTTCCTGTAATAGCCTGCCAATCCCAAGAAACTCCTGATCTCTGCTACTGAACTCGAAGTCTTCCAAGATTCCACTGCTAAAATCTTCTTCGGATCCACTGAAATACCATCACCAGTCACAACATGGCCCAAGAATTCCACCTTGTCCAGGAAAAACTCACACTTGGACAACTTCCCATAAAGCTTCTCCTTCCTCAGCACATCCAACACAATCCTCAAATGCTTCTCATGCTCCTCCGGTGTCCTCGAGTATATGAGTATGTCGTCGATGAACACCACCACGAACTTGTCAAGGTACTGGTGGAACACCTTGTTCATCAAGTTCATAAATACCGCCGGTGCATTAGTCAAACCAAACGGTATCACCATAAACTCGTACTGACCATACCGAGTTCTAAAAGCAGTCTTCGGTATGTCCTCCGGCTTCACCTTCACTTGATGGTAGCCTGATCTCAAATCTATCTTAGAAAACACCTTCGCACCACTCAACTGATCAAACAGATCATCAATCCGTGGCAAAGGATACTTATTCTTGATAGTGAGATTATTCAAAGCTCTGTAATCAATGCACATACGCACCGATCCATCCTTCTTCGGTACAAACAATACCGGGGCTCCCCATGGTGAAGAACTCGATCTGATAAACCCCTTATCCTGTAATTCGTCCACCTGCTTCTTCAACTCGACCATCTTGCTGTTGTTTACTCTATAGACATGTTGCGAAATTGGTTCTGCACCTGGCACCAAGTCTATAGAAAATTCAATATCTCGATCTGGTGGCAATCCTGGCAATTCCTCAGGAAACACATCCAAGAATTCTGCTATCAACGGATGTGGCAACTCCTTGTCTTCTACCATAGCTCCACAAATAATGTCTTCGTCCTGCTCCGCAGTTTCTCTAATAAACTCGAACTCTGGCTCTCCTGGCGGACCAAACAAAACTCTACCTCCTCTACAGTCTATGCTAGCACGGTGCCTACTCAACCAATCCATCCCAAGTACAATGTCATAGCTCGAAAGTGGCATTACAAGTAGACACGCACTCAACTCCCGGCCTCCCAGAGTAACTCTCCGATCCTTGCAAATATCATTAACCAGGATAATGCCTCCCCCGGTCATGATCTTGCAAGTCCTAAGCAAAGACTCAGCTACCAAGCCATGCTTCAGAGCAAAAGAAACAGATACAAAACTATGGAAAGCACCACTATCAAACAAAGCTAAAGCTGGAATGGAATCAAGAAGAATAGAACCTACGATAACATCTCCGGTGGGTTCCTCCTCTTCGACGGTCATAGCAAACGCTCGTCCCTGCCGAGCACCTCCCTGCTGTTGATGCTGGACAAAATGCTGCTGCTGTGTCGGAAGCGATCCCCTCGGCTGTGCTGCAGGTGATATCGTCTGTGTCCTCGGAGCTGGAGCTGCTCCCTGAACTGCGCGACGAGGACACTCCCTTGATTGATGCCCTTCAGTACCACAATACAAACAAACTCCTAGCCTCCTCCTGCAAACTTCCCAGATGTGGCCGGGCTTCTTGCAGAAGTTGCATGGAGCCTGCTGTAACTGCCTCTGCTGCTGAGGTGCCTGGTGAAAAGGCGCTCTAGCTGGAGTCTGGTTCTGCTGTGGCTGCTGGAAAGGTCTGGACTGTAAATGAGGACGTTTGGCAGATACTGCACTGCCGTTGGCCCCCAGAAAAGAATCACGGTCTCTCTTGGTCTTCAAATCCAGATCCCGCTCAACCTTGCGTGCCTCCGCAAGTATCTCCGAGTATGTCTCATAAAAAGACGGAATGAGAATCTTCACCTCCCAGTTTAGACCCTCACGGAAACGAATAGCTCGAACCTCCGGTTCCCTCACCAAGTACTCTGCAAATCGGCTCAACCTACCGAACTCCGCAGCGTATTCCTCCACAGACATGCTTCCCTGAATGAGACTCTCAAATTGTCTTCCCAAGTCAAGCCTGTCTATCCGAGCGAAAAACTTCTTCTTGAAAAGGTCCTTGAATACCTCCCAAGATTGTCCTGCGTCAACTAGAACCGGCTCATTCCTGAACCAAGTGCGAGCGACGTCGAACAGTTGAAGTCCTACCGCCTCAACCTTTAGATCTTCAGAAAGACGGGACACCCTCATAAGACGCTCAATGTCCTCGAGCCAATCATCAGCATAGATGATGCCCTCCGTCCCTTTGAAAACCCTAGGCTCCAGTTTCTTGAAGTCCTGAATGTTGCCTGGCCGAAGCTGAGCAACTTGAGGAACAACCTGCTGCTGGATCGGAACTCCTCTCTCAACTATAGCACGAGCAAGCTGATGAGCACTCTCGATGCCCTGCCGTAGAATGTCGGTCTGCCTCTGATGTGCCTCTGACTGAGCCCTCTGTGCCTCGAGCATCTCACGAAACAGTGTAAACATCTGTGACGCCTCTGCTGGCACAGGAGGTGGAGGTGGAAGCCCCTCAGATACAGCTGGCACAGTCCTCTGAGTAGGTGGTTGACCTCCGAAAGCAGCTGACACTCCAATCACCGGAGAAGTGACTGGTGCAGGCCCTCGGGATATCGTAGACCTCTCAGAAGCTGCTCTCCCCTGCTGTGATCTAGTCTTAGGCGGCATCCTGAGACAAAGCGAAAGAAAGAATCAATATGGCACAAGATGTAAGACATCAAGGAAAGGATAGTTTAAGAGATCAAGTATCAATATCAAAGGAGAATAGTTGAATCAAAAGAATTTTCCTAGATGTGATTGAGTATCTCAGCCTATATCCTATATCCTATTGCAGGCTCGCAGTAGTACAACTAAGTTGTCGCACTACCACGACATCATATACTTGTGAAGCTAGACCTGCATGGGCCACCACCAAAAATGTGTCACGACCCGCACCCGGGGTAAGGGTACTAGTCGGAAACAACGCCCAGCCTACGCCACAGAATCGGCGGTAGAACGCTGTCTAGAAAGTCTATCTAATATAATGAACCACCAAAAGATAGTATACTCAATCACAGAACTAAGATAGAATGAACACGAATCAGATAAGAATAGAATAGTCATCAACTCATGAGTTTAAAATAATACATCAATGAGTCTGAAGAGTAACAAAAATAAGCTGGAGACAAATCCAGTACAAAAGAATACTATCATACTACAAGCTACACTCCAGGGTCAACTGTCTCAGTTGGGATAAGTCCCTCTTGAGCCAGGGTCTTCGAATCTAAATCCACAACATCCTGGGGTCCATAATAGGTAGGGTACTCCTCAGTGTCATCTGGAAAAATATATCCAGTCAGGAAATGAGCAGAGTACATCTCTAACAGCAGTTCTAATCCATGATAAAAATTATGTAACAGTAAATAGCTGTGGATAAACAAGATGCACAAAATAGATACAAGAGATATATAGACAATAAGGAAATACTGGAAAGAAATACAATAATGAACAATATGCCAATGAAACAATAATACTAATGACTAAGTGTGTGAGTACTAGCTTAACATGTGATCGGCTTGGGCAAGATACAATGCGGCCTGGCTAATCATACGTGCGGTGCATGATCAACACTATTCGCTTACCAATACTTTATTCAATAGAGATTTGATCACATATCTATACTAATCCTCCCCACCCCCAACTGGTATAATAGATCCAACCACGGTATGCTATGGCACTAGATTCCCCAAGAAGATAGCTAGTCTCCCCGAGAATCGGTGTCTGTACATGTACAAGATAACCAATAAAACAATACTTGCACCATATACACCATATACCAAGGAATAATATCTCATGACGAGATCCGGATATACCAATCCGTGTAACTATAGTGTCGAGAGAAACATGTAAATCTATACTAGATACAACGAACATAGAGGATATCATAAATGAGAAACTATCAGAGAATGTACTCGCCTGAAATCCAAAGAACAGTCTCACAGATGTCTGACTCGGTGCCTCGAAGACCTAGATATGGAATACCACATTAATACAGGGTCCCGGAAAGAGAACAAGTCAAACTAGTCAACTCCTAGGTCAATAAATAAATTCTAAGTCAAAAGTCAACTATGGTCAACTCTAAAGTCAAACATGGTCAAACCAAGGTCAACCTCACAAAAAATCTATATAAATAATATAGAAATAAAATACAACAATTTAGGAATAAAAATTAGATCCCAAATCATACTCACACAAAGTATACTACTAATACAAATAATATATACCCTAAAATAATATATATACAAACCAATATGTATACAAATAACATAATATATTATTACAAATATTATACCTCACAAAACACATATATATACACATATATATATATACAATAATAATATATAAAATATAATTTAAAACTGCCAAAGCGTCACTGAAAACAGGGAGTTAAAAATACAATTTAATTAAAACAGCTTATAGTGACAGTCTCAACTGTCACAAAAAACGTCGCAAAAGCCACTGTGTAATAAAACCCACTGCTGCTGCATTGGTGACAGTTAATCAACTGTCACCGAAAACTGTCGCCACTGCTGCTAAGATCCCGCCCGCAGCATTAATGACAAAACTGTCATTAATGCACAGTGGGCTACAGCGGCTGCTGCTGACCCGCCTATTTAGCGACAGTTTCACTGTCACAAACCCACTGTCACTAAAACACAGAAATATATATATATATATAAATATGTATATGCAATAATAATCACAATACATATATATAAATAAATAATTATATACTTATATATATATATATGCACATATAAACTTATAATTAAATACCAATAGTTATAACACATGCACATATTAATGTTCATATTTTACATGGCTAGAAGCACACCTAAAATATATACATTAATATACAAATAATTATATAATAATTATAAATAATATAATTACACAATTAAACACATAAATATATTTTATAAAACATTTATGTATAATTTATGTTATTAACATAAGTACATATATAATTACATGCAAAAAAGCTACATATTATATTTGTACATCATATTAGCACACACAAAAATATATAGATCTATGCTACAATAATTACTATAATAAATACACAAAATAAATATATAATATCTATATATATTTACTAATTATAATTGAAGAATTTAAACCATACATAATTAGATCTATTCAAAAATCCACACAATTGGAGAGTATCACACCGTATCCCACTAGATCTAGGATACGCATGTGACACGAGTCCAACACACAACCAATTGCACCCCGAAGGATACAAACAAATCACAAATAATATTTATGAATAAATCAAAGTGTCAAAAGTAGATCTATGTGTCCGTGTCAAAATACGACATGTTCAAAGCCCCGTGTCGGAGGAAAAACCCCCAAAATGACACGTATCACCAAATAGTTGGGATACGAACCACATGTACCAAATTATGGACACGACACTAGCCCCAAACACAGAAGCTCATGTCCAATTGATCTATAGGATCAATTGATACACACAACAAAATGTAAATTTGGAATTCCAACAAAATTAACACAAAAAGCACCATAACTTTCTCCATGGGTCTCCTATGAACACAAAACAAAGTCCTATGGGTAGTACATACATATAGGTTAATTTTACATGATTAAATCTCAGATTTAGAAGCTATTTAAATGGGAAAATCTGAATTATACCTATTGGGAGATGGATTCCCAATGAAACCTCCAATTGAGAAGAACTTGCTTCCAAATTGTAGATCCTTGCTACTCTTTGTAGATCCTTGCTTCCTTCTTCTAGATCCTTGCTTCCTCCTTCCCTAATGGTGAATTGGGAAGAATTTGGAATGAATTTGGTAGGGAATTGGAATGGGAATGGAGGGAATTTGGGAGTGGGAAATTCTAGATCTAGATTTGGAATGAGAATGAGAGGAGAGAGAAATTTCCCCCCCTCTTTTAATAGGCCGGCCTTGCCCCTCTCCCAAGCAATTATAAAATGTCCAATGTACCCCTTGGGGCCTCTCATGAAGAAATAATTAAGGAAGGAAGCTTCTAGTCTAATCACTTAATTAATTTAATCCATCTCCTTAACCATGGGCTTTTTAAATGGGCCAAATCTAACTATTTAATTCATGTTGGTCCATGGGTCCAAACTACATTAGTTGGGTCCACTAAAATAAGTCCAAAATAATTAAATAACATCCAACAATAATTAAATAATACAACAAAAATTATTTACCATGCACAATATTTATTTAAATAGGAAATTACTAAAATACCCTTTTTCCTAAAATGTGGTAGTGACAATGTACCCAATTATCGATACGACACTAGCCCCAAATATATAAACACATGCCAAATTGATCTATAGGATCAATTGACACACACAACAAATGTCAATCTCGAAATTCCCCCAAAATTGACACAAAAAGCACCATAACTTTCTCAATATGCCTCCTATGAACACAAAACCAAATCCTATGGCTAGTCTATGCATATGGGTTAATTTTCCATGATTAAATCTTAGATTTAGAAGCTACTTTAAGGGAAAAAATGGAATTATACCAATTGGGAGATGGATTTTCAATGAAACCTCCAATTGAGATGAAATTGCCTCCAACTTGTAGATCTTTGCTCCTTTTGTAGATCTTTGCTTCCTTCTTCTAGATTCTTGCTTCTCAAGCCTCTAATGGTGATTTAGGAAGGAATTGGAATGAAATTTGGTAGGAAAATGAAGTGGGAATGAAGAAAATTTGGTAGTGGGAAATTCTAGATCTAGATTTGGAATGAATAGAGGAGAGAGAAATTTTCCCCTCTATATAAATAGGCCGGCCCCTATTTCCCCTCCCTCAAGTTATCATGTAATGTCTAATATACCCCTTGGGGCCTCTCATGAAGAAATAATTAAGGAAGCTTCTAGTCTAATAATTTAATTAATTTAATCCATCTCCTTAACAATGGGCTTTCTAAATGGACTAAGTCTAACTAATTAATTTATGTTGGTCCATGGGTCCAAACTAAACTAGTTAGGTCCATTAATACAAGTCCAAAATAATTAGTTAATATCTAACAATAATTAAATAATACAACAAATAATTATTTATTCAAGCACAATATTTAATTAAATAGAAAATTACTAAAATACCCTTTCCTAGAAAATATGGTAGTGATACCGCCTGATGCCGACCACTGGACTGCCATTAATGCCGAGCAGTCCTTCCTCCACCCGACCAGGGACCCGCTAAACCGCCTGAGCCCGCCGCCTGAACTCCTCTACCGTGATAACCCGACTACAGACCTCGACCCCTTCTCCCCTCCTTCGACTCGACAGCAGCCCGAACATCCATCGCCGCCTGCACTCATCCCCGACCTCCTCTCCACCGGCGATCACTATAGCCGTCTTCTCACATGAGCCCACTACGACCACCCAGTCAGTCCTCTGTCGACCACCATTCCCTGTCCAACTCGACGACAGTACAGCCGACTTCGCCTGAGTTCCCTCCGGACTCCACATGAACACCACCGCTCGACTCGAGCAGCCACCGGAGCAGCCTACCCCGTTCATCCTGACCTCCCTGCTCCGTCTTCCTCCATGAACGAACCACCACGACGCCTGCCGACCCTCCCACTGAACTCGCCGAAAGCTACGCCTCCCACCTCGCCTGAGCACCACCTGGATCGAGCCTCGCCTGAGACCCGCAGATATCCTCCTCCGCCACCTCTCCTCCCTGTCATCCCCTCGCCTGAACGTTCTCCACTCCGGCAGCCTCGCCTTCACCATCATCTTCACCATGATCATCATCATCATCATAACCATCATCATCAACATCATCATCGTCGCCGTCGTCGTCATTATCATCATCCTCGCCATCATCGTCGTCGTCATCGTCAAGCCGATCTCGTGCACGTGCACAGGTTCAAACCTGTCCCCACTTCTTCATTTTATGTGATTGTGTGTGGATGTGTATATATTTAGGTATCCCATTAGTATATGTTAATGTATATAATTGGTATATATACGTATAGTATATGTATTCCCTAGTATATGTTTAATATAAATATATAGTATAAATTCAATTATTGTACTTACACATATATATATTGTATATGTATTTAATTGGTGTACATATATATTACAAGTATTAATGATATATGCTAGTTAATAATATATATAATTATATATGTACTAGGTGACCCGAGTGTAATTACGGATACCCCGTAGTTACATTGACCTGTGACCATGTAATATGTTAGCAGACTGCCATATGTACACTGACGTACTGGCGATACCCGTATCATTTAGAATGTTTGTTTTGTACAGCAATTACAGATGCAACACCCGTACAATTAGACGCATACTTGACCCTAGTTGACCTGTGTCATACCTAGCATAGCCCTGAGTTCATTGTGTTTTGATTATGTGTGTTAGTGTAATGTCTGATACAATATTATATTATTTGATATGTCTATAGGACTGTTGGATCATTCAGAAGATACTTTGGAAATAGGACATTAGTATTGCCAGCTAAGGACCCCAGGCAAGTACATTCTCGGATAGTTTCTTATTTATGATATCCGCTATGTTCATTATATCTAGTGTAAATATCCATATTTCTTGACTCGATGGTTACATGGATTGGTATATCCGGATCTTGTCATAAGATGTTATTTTTTGTATATGGTGTATCTTGTACAAGTCTTGTTTCATTGGTTATCTTGTGCATCTACAAACACTGATTCTCGGGGAGACATGTTACCTTCCTAGAGAATCCCGTGCCATAGCGTACCATGGTTGGATCTACTATACCAGTCGGGAGTGGGGAGTATTTTAGTGTAGATATGTGATCATACCCTTCTGTATAAGTCTTTTTCTCATGTTAGTGTTGGTCATACACCGCACGTATGACTAGCCATGCCAGCACTCGTGTAGAAGTTCCCAAGTCGATCACATGTTAAAGCTAGTACTCACACACTTAGTCATTAGTATTCTTGTTCATTGACATATTGTTTATTCTTGTATTTATTTCCAGTATTTCCTTTATTGTGTATCTCTTGTACATGTATATGAATCCTGTATATTTTTATCTATTTACTGCTACATAGTTTATATTATTGATGTAGAACTGCTGTTAGAGATGTACTTTGCTCCAATCCTGACTGGATATTTTTCTAGACTGTGACATAGAGGACTTATTTCTGGCATACTTGGAGATTTGGATGTTATTGATTGTAGGTTAGACTATTTATTATTGTTTAGACTTGTCTTATATTTCATATATTTTCTTCGATATCTCATCGTGCCTTAGTTTATGTGATTGAGTATTCCATATTATATTGTGATATCTATGTCTCCTTATGGAGTTGGATATTCGTGAGGGAATGATTAGATAGTATTGACCTAGACAGCGTTCTACCGCCGATGCTGCGGCGTAGGCTGGACGTACCCACGCACTCGTACCCCTATACCGGGTGCGGGTCGTGACACGTTTTTAGTTGTGGCCCATGCAGGTCAGACTTTGTAAGTTGTGCGATATCGTGGTAGTGCGACATCTTAGTTGTACTACTGGATACCTGTGATAGGATATAGGACATAGGATACTAGGATGAGAGCGAATACTCAATCACAAATTATTTGAGAGATTCCTGGGATGACCCTTGAGAATCTTATTATAATCTCCAATTTTAATCTTTTTCCCTTGTTCCCTGTAGAAGCATGAAAAATACGCTGGAAAGCTCTACGCAGCATATTGATGCAAAGCAGCATAAACAGAGGACTTCAGAGCCTTCAAACGTGCAAACAGAGCTTCTCCGCCAAAGCACAGTAAGAAATACAGGCTCAAAGACCATCCGCGTAGGACAGTACGTCCAGGCTGCTTCAGCGTAAACAGGGGCTTCATCGCCTTTATGGCGTAAAACTCATCCTCTTTTCATGCAGCATTAAAGTGTACGAGGGACGCTTCGTATTCTCTGAAGTGAACCTATCAGAGCCTATAATGAACCTCTCAGAGCCTGCAATGAACCTGACGTCTCGACTTCTAACAAAGGGATACTGCTCGACTACCCAGGCGACGGCTATAATGATGGCGCGGTACTGCAACCCAGGCTATCGTTTACTGCCATTTCCCTTGCGTAAACCGCTTTTACGTACACAGAGGAATACGCTGCCTAGTTTACAGAGGCAGATGAGAGCTCCTTACGCTCCGCAGAAGACAAACTGCCTGCCATGTCAAAAGCTATACCTCGTACGAGATTCGAGGCACGTCTCTGCATTTTTTATACACAGAGCGGTGACAGGTTCTCAAACACGTCTCTGCATTTGAAGTGCCTAAAACTGACAAATGCCTGAGACACGTCTCTGCACCATGCACAGGCCAAGTGACAGACCTTCAAAACACGCCTCTGCGTTTAATGCACCGGATGATGGCAAATCTCCACAATTAATGCTGGGGATTTGATTATATCTCCAAAAGCCGTAATTCCGGCTAAAACGTCCACATCCACTCGGCCTCTGTGCCCATTCAGCTTCGGTGCCTGCTCGGCTTCTACGCCCATTCAGCTTCGGTGCCTACTCGACTTCTACGCCTACTCGGCCTCTATGACCACTCGGCTTCTACACCTATTCGGCTTCTATGCCGGTTTGATAACTATTCAGCTTCTATGCCATGGTGACAGACATTGGCTTCTACGCCAACCTCTTCTACACAAGGGATACCTACCAACGTGGCTTCTACGCCGTGATCTTTGTAGCGATTATACGCATTTTGTCCCTTAGTTGGACCCGCGTCACACGCTCATTCAAAGGATCATCTATACGCAGACATTGGTTATTTTAACCGTTGTGTAAAAGGGTGTTGTACTTTCCACTACTCGGTTTTTACACCGATTGAGTGTTCACTGTCACTAAAACTCTATAAATAGAGACCTCTATCAACGAAGAAAAAGGTAGAGGAAAAAGGTCGAAGAATTGGAGGGTCGAAGAATAAAAGGTCGAAGAATTAAAGGTCGAGCAATTGGAGAGAGAGAGAGAGGGAGAGAAGAGTCCAGAGCTCAGGCAAAGAGAAGGGATCAACGACTTTGGCATCGAACATCCACCCTCTTCAGCAACCTTCGAAGCTGCTACCTGTCTTCCACGGCACTTCTTCAACATTGTGTGGTCCAAGGGCTAAAGTAATCGATTGAAGATCAGACACCTATAGCAATATTCACCCAGATTAAATAAATTGTACTTAGACATCCTTGTGTAGGATCAAATTTGTACAATCTTGTTTGTAAACATAAAAGAAGGGCGGATCTTCGTACAAGATCTCGTTTTCCGCATTCATCGAATCTTTTCTCGTTTATATTATCCAAAACAAGATGGCGACTCTGCTGGGGACATCTTTCTCTTCTGATGAGGAAGCTATTGCTCAAACACAATACGATGTCCGTGGGATCCGTGAAGAAGATACTGGTCGTCCAGTTCGACTAGTCTGCCTACGAAGATATGCTCCAAACAAGGGGCAGCTCTCACTCTCTCTCTGTCCGAAACAACAGGAAGTTACAAAAGGCCTGGATGCCCAAGACATCCTCTACCATTCCTGTTGACTCTCTGATCTCTCCGATCTCTCCGACCAATGAGGTTGTAGCATTTCTCCCTCCGTGCCCTGCGCGTAAAATTCAGTCGCCTGTCTTTGACAGAACCGACAAAACTTCTGGCAATGCCTCAGTGCTAACCCAGAAGTATACTCCGCGCTCTGCGCGTGAAATTCAGTCTCCCGTCCCTGGTGGAATAGACAAAACTTCTGGCAATGCCTCAGCGCTAACCCAGAAGTATACTCCGTGTTCTGCGCATGAAATTCAGTCTCCCGTCCCTGGCAGAATAAACAAAACTTCTGATAAAGCTTCAACACCAAATTAGAAGTACAAGACACGCTCTATGAGTAAAACAACATCTAAACTCTACGGAGAACCAGATGATCCCTGTGATCTCCACAAGGGAAAGCGAGCGGCGGCCTACTCAACTTCTCGGCCTTTACGCCAGCAAGGGAACAATCTGCACGCCCTCCGAATTACGCGAGACGCTGATGGCCGCCTGAGGACATCCTCAGCTTTACGCCAACCAGAGTGAAGCTCCAAATTACGCCAGGCGAAGTCCCTAGGCGTAAAGAAGGCTCCAGTCGCGGAAAGATACCCTCTCCGGGGATTATCCGCCACACAGATGGCCAACCTGTTGTATACGGGTGGCACAGGGAAGACTATGACTCCCATCATCCGCATGCCCACCAATGGGAACAGAAGGAATAAGCCATCATCATCTTCTTCTGCAACTCCTCCTGACCTGCGCAAATATCTAATCCGGAAGCGCAAGGAGAGGGGATCTTCCAGCGTGGCTATTACGCCTCCTAGCGAGCACTGCTGTAATAGTCACAAGATTATGATTAATTGTTGTTGTTCTAAAGCAAAACGGCCAGTTTTCGACTGACTGAGCTACTCTCCATCTTTCCTAGAAGAAGTGCTCGCGCATGCATCTATGAACATGGCTTCACATATACCTGGAGAAAGCTCAGACTCAAGACGTCCGTCCTCTAGAACTCCGAGCCGAAGAAAATTCAACATGCTCCTTAGGGACACCGAAGCTGGGGTATTCCAGAACACTCGTTCAAGGTCACGACAACTGACTTCGAGCTCTTCTGATTTCGATGCTGGGGGTCGCCAGTCTCCCAAATCAGATACTGAGAGTATAGAGTCAACTTCTGCAGCGACCTATACTCATCCTTCAATGACGCCCAGGGAGATGGGAGTTTATGCCATTGGAGATGAACACGAGGAAGCCTCGCCATCAGGGAACGCTGAGCAACGCATTACTACACTTGAGACATCTCTGTAGCAAATGCAATCTATGATGGAGAACATGCACCAAATGATGCTAACTCAACAGGCGGCTGCTATAGCTCAATCGTCGGTCCCGCCTACTCAGATACGTGTGGGGGTGGACCTGCCACCATCCAACACGATCCAAGAGCCTGCTCTAGATCAAGAGTCAGCTGGTCCTTCACTTCCTCACCTGGAGAATGTACTACCTCCTGCGGGAGTCACAATCCAACCAACTCTGCACCATTCCGTGGTCTCACTACCAGCTAAAAATTTGATGCAAGCAGTGCGGGAGTTGAAAGCCCAATTCGACGCCTTGAAGCACAAAGATCAGCTCAAAAAATTAGGAATCAACCAGCCATACCCAGCTATCTGGGAAGAGGTCCCTTTTCCTCCGAGGTACAAACCTTAAACCATGGCCCTGTTCGAGGGAAAAACATCACCAAGTCAGTACATGAACTATTTTAGTATGATGACGGTGTTGCTACAAGGGAATGACGCCCTCCTCACCCGGGTGTTCAAGGGCTGTCTCTCGGGAGTAGCTTACCAGTGGTACCGCAGCCTGGCAGACAACTGCATTTCTTCCTTTGAAGACTTCAAGGCTTTATTCTTCACACGATTCTACGAGGGAGGAATGGACATGTCTATGTCCTCTCTGATCGAATTCAAGCAGAGGGAGAAGGAGGACATTCGCACCTTCGTCGAACGTTTTCGTCAGGCCACCTTACAGATGCCTCCAGGAGTTCCAAACTCAGCGTTGGTGGACATTTGCAGAAAGAACCTTCTTTCTATGATCTCGGTGTTCACAGGACCATATCAGTTCCATGATTGGCCCTCGTTCATCATCTCAGTGGTAGCCATCGAGGACAACAGTCGCAAGGCGCGTGACAACGGCATTATGATCTCTACCTCTGACAGAGGCAAGAGGTCATCCCCCAACGGCGACCATCCTCGCAGTTCCAAGGGGAAAGAAGCTCTGGCGATCAATACGTCCAGGCAGAAGACTGCCGCAACCACGCAGACAAAACCGGGGACTTCCAGGACCGTAGAGGTATACTCTTTCGACTACGACGATATTCCGAGTATATTCGAGTGTCTCGTCAAAAGTGGCAAAATTACCCTTCCGGAGGAGAGGCGGCCTAGTGAGGCCGGCAGCACCAACAACCCCAAGTACTGCATCTTCCACAAATACGTACACCACCCAACAAAGGCGTGTTACATACTGAAAAGGAAGATCCAAGAGCTGATCGATGCTAAAGCCATCACTCTGCGCAATAGCGAGAAGACGGTCACGGCCAACATGATCTCTCTACAATTTGGCAATCTGCCTCCCCAAGAAGTACTGGACGGTGTTACACCTATTTTCTGGACAACGATGAACATCGTTAATCTCCCTCCGGCTAGGGGTCAAAATCATGACCTGTTATCCCTAACTACCCGGAAAGGTGAGATTATGTGGGCGCACCCAGACTTGGTGTCGGAGCTCGAAGAAGAGACTAATGCTACTAAAGCTAAGTCCAGGAAGAACTCCAAATGCAAGCCATGCCATATGGTTACAACTTCTTCGACATCAGACGAAGACGAGGTTTTGGCCACAGCAACCTGTTCAGGGAAGGCTTACCTCAAGGACTACGGAGCAAGTCAGGAAGATGCACCTGCAGACGCTTCAGCTGCCAAGCCTTCGAAACCAGAGCCCGCCGTACCAGAGGCCGGCCCTTCGAGACGAACTTCGGCGGACAAGGGAGAGCAAAAAGAAGTGCGCTTCGATAAACCTGTGAAAAATATTCAAAACAAAGGTTTAGAGAAGCCGTACAACTTCGACATCTTGGCCCAACTGGCTAATACACCGGCCAGGTTGTCCATCTTCGAGCTACTCAGGCTCTCCCAAGACACTCGTCTAGCTCTGAGTGAAGCATTGATGCAGGCGGATACATACTTGACCCAACTCAAGTCCCCCGACGAAGAACCTGCAGCGTGTCCCCGATGCCACAGTGTGATGGAGGTGGTCCCAAACATCACTTTCAATCAAGACGACATGCTGTTAAAACATAACAGGCATGACAGACCTCTCTACCACACCGGATACGTCTGTTCCATAGAGGTCGACCGGATTCACATAGATCCGGGATCCTCAATCAGTATAATTCCTCATAGTCTGCTCAGACCACTGAGGATTCCTACCAGGGAACTGGCTTACACCACCACTACTATCGTGGGTTTCAACGCCGGAAGAAGTAAGCCATTGGAAAATTTTGCCTGAGAATCCAGATTGGCAACCTCAGATCGGTGGCTACATGCTACGTCATCGATTCAAAGGTGTCCTACAACATCCTGCTAGGAAGACCGTGGATCCACGACCACAACATCGTTCCTTTGACTCTACATCAATGCTTCAAATATGTAGACGCCCAAGGGACAGTACAAACGGAGGTTGCTGACCTAAACCCATTTAAAGGAGTAGAATCCTACTACTCCGACGCCGTATTATACTCTCAAGACTACACGGAAGAGGTGTCAGCCCAAGCAGAGAAGGAATCCCACCGGGAGCCTGAAGAACCTTCTGCCAAGCAACCTCTGTCAATCAAGGTGAAAGGACGAACTACCCGTCCAAAAGCCACAGAGCCTATGGCGATCCACCTGAACAAGACCAGGTCAGGGAAAGGGGGTGATCCTCTAGTGGTCACTCTGAACCAGAAGCCTCCGCCCTTAATCATCAACCTTCGGCGCAACAAGCAACCGAGTGATGTAAATGCAACCAGGAGTGCGGTTTCTGATAATAATAAAGGACCTCTTTTCCAATATATCGACGTTCGGATTCCAAATCAGGAACCCTCTCCCCATGACGATATAGAGCCTATAGCACGAAAATTCTTGGCAGCTATAGATTCCTATCATCCGTACATATGAGAAGTGATGTCATCATCCGATGTCATCACGACGTATGCACCACATGAGGATTCTATCTTCATTGTTCCACCTGCCCGCAACGGTCAGTCTTCAATAGTCTTCAGCCGCATGCGCAACGAACAGACTATACAAGAGGATTCCTTCGATGACAATTCTGGTGAAATGCAAGTCCACAGGTACAGCCCGCAAGCCTTGAAGATCATGAAAAATATGGGTTACAACTTGAGGATGGAACCAGGTCTCAACTACGGGAAAGGCAGACGAACACCACTGCTCGGCAATCCCCACTATCAACAAACCCGTTTTGGGTTAGGGTATGCCACCTCCCTTACGACTTCCACATCAGATGAGGATATCTTTTTTCAAGATGGCTCATCGCTCTTCGACTTATCTCACGCTCTCGAGCGAACATTATCAGCAAATATGGTAATGACAGATTCCTTCGAATCAGACGAACAAGAATCTGAGCTGTTTGAGAATGACGCTTGGGCCCAACAGATGGATACACAATGGAAGTTCCGCTTCGAACAAAGAGAACCTCCCACTAAAGATGAAGTTATCCAGATTAACGTAGGGGATAAACTTTCACCAAAGCCGATATTTATCAACAACAACCTTTCCGGAAAAGAAAGGGAAGAAATTACCCAGCTGATAAAAGAGTATATCGACGTCTTTGCGTGGAATTATGAGGATATGCCAGGTCTTGATCCAAAGGTGGCTACTCATAAACTCAACATACTGCCCAATTCAAAGCCTGTAAAGCAGCACCAACGCCGGTTCCACCCGGACATGATGGACGCCATTGAAGCTGAAGTCAAGAAGTTGATAGCCTGTGGCTTCATCCGTGAGGAACAACATCCCGACTAGGTCGCCAATGTTGTCCCGGTCATAAAGAAGAATGGGAAAATACGGATCTGCATCGATTACCGAGATCTGAACGCAGCCTGCCCCAAGGACGAATTCCCTCTTCCCATCACAGACGTCATGATCGACAGTACATGCAGTTTTGAACGTATGTCTTTCATGGACGGATTCTCAGGATACAATCAGATCAAGATGCATCCTGAAGATGAGAAGCATACTGCCTTCCGGTCACCACTGGGGGTATACTGCTATACGATCATGCCCTTCGGATTAAAGAACGCCGTGGCTACGTACCAACGAGCTATGGGTGACATATTTCATAAGCATTTATGCAAGACAGTGGAGTGTTACGTGGACGATGTAGCTGTCAAAAGCCGCCTCAGGGATAATCACATCCAAGACTTGAAGACAGTATTTGAATTGATGCGCCAACATCAACTTAAAATAAACCCTACAAAGTCCTTTCTGGGGGTATCTAGCGGCAAATTTTTGGGATTTGTCATCACCGCCAAAGGCATTCAAGTGGACCCTGATAAAGTCAAGGACATCTTAGAAATGTGACCGCCCCGTAATCTGAGGGAACTCAGGGGATTTCAAGGTCGTCTGGCTTATATCCGAAGGTTCATATCCAACCTCTCCGGGAGATGCAAGCCTTTTTCTCATCTCATGAAGAAAGATGTATCCTTCGTATGGGACGAAGCCTGTCAGCAAGCGTTCGGGGATATCAAATGCTACCTCACTAGTCCACCGGTTCTGGTACCTCCCGTCATAGAAAAACCGTTCGTGCTATACTTTCGAGCAATGGATCATTCTCTGGGAGCTTTTCTCGCACAAAAGAACGATATGGGCCACGAGCAGGCTATCTACTACCTCAACAGGATGATGGTCGGAGCCGAACACCGGTACAACCCTATGGAGAAAGAATGCCTGGCTCTGATGTTCGCTATTCAGAAAACGTGACACTATGTCACGGGCCAAACCATTCATATCATCTCCAGGATCAATCCTCTTCGGGTACTGATGAGCAAGCCAAGTGTCCTTAATTCCCGACTCGCGACTTGGGCGATGTTATTAACGCCATATGATATGGTGTACGTCCCTCAGAAGTCCGTCAAAGGCCAGGCATTGGCCGACTTTCTAGCTGCTCATCCCATCCCGGAGGCCTCCAAACTATACGAGGATATTCCTGACGAAGTTGCGGAGTGTAATTCTGCAACGAAAGGCGAGGCATGGCAACTATTCTTCGATGGCGCCTCCAGGACCGGTCCCAGGTGAAACGTGGTGTCAGGAGTAGGGATCGTCCTAGTCACTCCTGATAAACTCGTTATCTACCGAGCATATTCTCTTAGCGAGCCCTGTTCTAACAATGTGGCAGAATACAACGCTCTACTAATCGGGCTCCAAGTCGCGAAAGAGCTGGGGGTCGAATCTCTGGAAGCCTTCGGTGATTCTCTGCTGATCGTCAACCAAGTCAGAGGAATATATGAAGTCCGGAATCCCGACCTCATCCCCTATCACCGAGCAATGGTCGAGATAGCCATGACGTTCAAAGGTTTCTTCCTTGAGAATGTACCTCGATCTCAGAATCTGGAAGCTGATGCCCTAGCCAGTCTAGCCGCAGATTTAGCCACCCTTGTAAGAAGGCAGAATTCGGTAATCCTTCTTAACAGAGACTTATTCTGTGTGAAAAACAACTTTCACATAGAACATAGCTACACGGTGAACGCAGATCCGCCCAGGAGAGACTGGAAAAGTCCCTTTATAGATTTCGTAGCATACGAAATCTTGCCAGAAGATCCTAAAGAAGCAATACCTGTCAAAAGATGATCATTACGCTTCTATTTCGACGCATCGTCACAATGCCTATATCGCCGGTCTTATGATGGGCTATTATTACGATGTCTCTCTGATGATGAAGCACAGCGGATTATTCGTGAAGCTCACGATGGCGTATACGGGGCGCATCAACCCGGTCCTAAGCTACAGGATCGTATCAGAAGAATGGGCTATTACTGGCCCACTATGATCGCAGACGCAATCCAGTATGCCAGACGATGCAGGGCCTGTCAGGTTCATGCAGACTTCATACATCAACCGTCCGAACATCTACACCCTACGATCGCATCCTGGCCTTTCGAAGCATGGGGTATGGATATCATTGGCCCTATTCACCCATCTTCTTCCAGAGGTTACCGGTTCATACTGGCCATCACGGATTACTTCTCCAAATGGGCAGAGGCGATCCCTCTTGCTGAGGTAAAGACATCTAATATGACCAGCTTCATCAAGCATCACGTCATTTATCGCTTCGGGGTTCCCCGAAGGATAATCCATGACAATGGGCCTCAGTTCATCAGCCATGCGTTTCACCGATTCTGCGATAAAAATCGGATACAAAATGTGGCCTCCACGGCATATTATCCAGCTGCTAATGGGTTGGCGGAAGTCTTCAACAAAACCATTATCAAACTCTTGAAGAAGTTCGTCTCTTCGAACAAAAGATATTGGAATGAGAAGCTGGGAGAATATCTCTGGGCATACCGCACCACCGTACGAGCACCGACAGGTTGTACGCCATTCTCATTGGTCTACGAGAGTGAAGCAGTCCTTCCAATCGAAATTCAAATTCTGTCACTCAGGATAGTCGTGGCTAACGAGTTAACTCGAGAAAAGAATAACTTGTTAAGGCTTCAAGAGCTAGAAGGATTAGACGAGAAATGCCTCCAAGCTCAGCAGCGCATTGCGCTCTACCAAGCACGCATTTCCAGAACTTTTAATCAAAAAGTAAAGGAAAGAGTGTTCAAAGTCGGTGAGCTGGTTTTAGCTGTAAGAAGGCTGATGATTCTTACTCACAGGAGTAAAGGCAAATTCCAGCCCAAATGAGAAGGCCCTTACGTGATCGAGACAACGTTCTCAAACGACACTTACAGGTTAGCCCAGCCTAATGGAGACCTGCTAATGGCTCCTATCAATGGCAAATTCCTGAAGAGGTACTATGCTTAAACCTCCTCTGCTCAAGTGGAATAAGGTGATCTCATTCTGACAAAACTACTTCCAAAACGAAACTAGTTGGATCATATTCTGTCATGTCCATATGACCTCTGAATAGATATGCTCTGCTAAAAACTTACCGAAAGTATATCATGTCCATACCACCTCTGATATCACTTTCACCCAAACCTGTCATTTACGTTCCGAAATGATGGGTCCACAAAGTCAGATAAAGAGCCTATTTATTATTCCTAGAAAAGAGCAAGAGTACATCGAAAAGCGAAAGCAAAAGTACATCATGGAGGGGTAGCGATCAGGTTGCGAAGCTGTTGCGCCAGTACGGCTATCCTCTCAGCCCCGGAATCCAAGACATCAGCGCGGACCCGCTCCAACCGTGCCTCGTCATCTATCAGGAGGGACAACTCGGCTCTAGCCCGAAGGAGACCGGCACGGGCGACTCCTGTACTCGCCAAGTTCTGTTGTGCTGCGACCAGTCGGTCATTTACCACATCTAGACCTTCCGACGACTGAGAAGCCCACTACTTAGCCTGAGCAAGCTTCGTCTCCAGTTTACGGACCCTCGCTACATTGTCGTCATGCTCGGCCTGGCACTTCGTTTGAAGGGCAAGAGTCTCCTCCAAGACGACTTTCCCTTTATCCATCTCCTCCTGATTGGTCTCGAGGAATTTATTCAGACCTTCCTTCTTTTCAACAAGATGCGCAGTCAAGGAGTCATATCTGGCCTGGACCAGAGCTTCAATATTGCTTCAAGCTAGCTACAGGTATTCGTTAATGGGTTGCTCCAAGCTATTAACCATCACCTCCAGCGCGTCGGCTACCCCGGTATCACCAAATTCCCTGAACGCCTCTATCGAGAACCGAGAGGACCTCTTCAGCGACGCAAAGTCCTGCTTCTTCGCCAACACCATTGACATTAGCGTTCTCAAAGTGGTGTAGAAGATCCCGGTGTACTGCTCGGTCAGCGCAACTAGGTCCGCATGAACGCGGGGAGTGTCCGTAATGGTGGCAACTTCTCCACCAGGAATAACCACAGACGATGTCACCTACAGGAGCATCTATGCCGAGAATCCAGAGAGAATAATTTACCGTCTTCTTCTTCCTCTTCCGAGGGGAAGCTTCCTTGGGAGCAGGAGCCCTTCGCTTCCCAGAAACTACCAAAGCCCCTTCAGGCGGAGGTACTTCACCCCTAGGGACCGACACAAGAGGCTCATCCGGAGTAACGGACTCCTCACCCTCGTCGGAAGAAACCGAGGGGACTTCAACTCTTCCCCCAGGTTTGGAAGAGGGCACCCTAAAGCTTCCATGCATATCAAAATCACGATGGAAGGTGTTCGTTGCCACATAGAACTGGGCATACGAATACAGGATGCGCAGCTCCGTGGAGAGTGTAATGACGGGCACAATAAAAATTGCCCCAGTGTAGCCCACGATAAAATATTGCCATCCCCATGCCCCATCAATGAGTCCACCTCTGGACCTGAAGCTGGTGACGGCATTGCCCACATATAACTGATCATACCCAAACTGTCGGGCAAATCGACTGGGCAAGTAGGGCTCCAAGAAGCAATGATCTTCGCTTCTGTACAGCAGATGGGATGGTCTAATACAGACCAACCAATTAAAAGCTTCGGGAGAAAGAATGGTCTTCTCTCTACCCGAATCCTCGAGCCTAATCCCCGACTGATTGCGATGTACAGGAGGGACGGTGCAGAAAAGCTTCCAACTATGACTGAAGCCTAGCGCCCGCCGACAGTCTATAACCGTGCTCACGTTCCAGGAAGACTTCCGGTAGTTTAACAAGAAACTACCCCCTGAACTACTGCCAAAACCGGGAGACATCACCCGGGGATTATGGAGAATTAACCACCCCATCAAATACAGGTATGGTAATTCTATACGGGGAAAGCTATCACGCCGAATTTCATTGACGAGCAGTCCGTCAATTATGGCTCTCAGGCCAGCTTGTATACGACACACCATGGCAGGGAGCAAGACCAGTCTTGCCCCGAACACCAGACGTACTGCAGGCCAGAGCGTGTTGCGGTGAATGCGGTCCGCAGATGCGACGCCAGGCACTACTACTCGGCGCAGCCATATGGAGAGAAAGCCAGCCAGTTGAGCCTCCCTGGACAGAGGCCTATGACAGCACCTCAAATAGCTATAGGCCTTAGTGCCTTCAGGATACTTTCCCGTCCCTTCGTCAAGGAATCGGTCCGGAGCACCAGCATCCACTATGAGATCGTCAACTACCGTAGCATTAAGCGCACTCAGGGGATTCACAGGCTGATCCTTGCCCTCCAATACCTTCTCCGGCTTAGCAGTCCTGGACCGGTAAAAGAAGAGATAGGACGTCCATTTACTGATGTAAGCCAAATCTGAGGGCTCATCATAAAAAGTGGTACAGGCGAGGTAGTGGCATATCAGCTCCTGATAGACCTCCACTACCCGAGGGTCTGAACCCCCCAGCTCCCGGTTCGTGGGAACATACTCTTCGTATGGAGTATCCCCCATCGGCAGTCTTGAGATACTCTGCCATCTCATGCAGGGCCAATCCCAACTCCCCCAGTAGAGTGGCGAAGGTCCCAGTAAGCGAAATATATCGCTCCATCAGTGCCAGAAACAGGTTAGGGTTAGGAGGTAACCTAACAATGGTCGCACTCACAGCTGCAAACAGACCGATGTTCTCCAACTCGGTCTGAAAATGCTTCAGGGCACAATCAACTAAGCGAGCCCATCGAAGGTTTGAAGGGGTGATCCACCCGCCACACCGAGGGTTCACCTTAGGGTATACTCCCCCACGCCCCATAAAATCATTACAGAAAGTCGGGAACTGGACCGGCTGGATCACCAAACTGTCTTCACTCGGGACACTACCCGGGTACAGCCCCCTGAACAGCGTCACAGAGCCAGAAGGGCGGCTGACAAACGACCCATGGTCAGCTCCTCTCAGATGAAAGATCGTCCCTGGCTTGCCGTGAAGATCGGGGGTCAGCGTCCACGACATCTTCCTGGGATGCGTAGCATGAAAAAAGGCCGAGATAGGGTAGTCTCTCGGCATATTGGGCAGATACAAGACCAAATCCACGGCAGGGAAAACCCAGAGTTCTCTCTTAGGCTTTGTCTGGGACTGCTTATCAATCATGTCCCCGAAGAGGAAAGCTGGCTTCAGGTATTGCTCCCCGTCTACGTACGTTAGGGGCTCTCCGTTGATCATGCTCCGCAGCATTCGCTCGCCCTGAGTCGATATCAGAATTGCCCTTCCTTCGGGATATTGGGGCCCGGAGATAGAAAATGTCACGTACGACAGATCCTCCAGATAGTTGGAGTGCAGCATCCCGGCGGCAGAGCCCATCACTTCAGCCAGCGGAGACTCATGCAAGTTAACTGTAAAAGTACAAAAGAAACACGGCAGTTCCTAAACTAGACGTTTCGGGATTTGCAGCATCCAATCAACAGTCCGTGCTCTACGCCGAGACTGTAAAACTTGAACCTTTACGCTGGAATCCATTTCCTTAGACGTAAAATTCAAGATTGGCAGTATACGGTCTGTGCTTTACGCCAGATTGATTAAATTGAGCTTTACGCCAGGATTTTCATCCACAAGCATAAAACTCAAATTTTAATGGTGTACACCAAGTTTTTCGGCGGTCAAAGCTTTTACGCTCGACTGCAGAAAAAATAGAGTTTTTACGCTGACACATTAGGAATGTGGGCGTAAAAAGATGAAACGTCTCCGTGCCTCATCTTCCTCAAAGAGGCTATCTGTCACGCCCCAGTCCCAAAATACCGAGGGACTGGACGCGTGTCAACGGCCAGCAGTACGCACCGATGGACCAACTCACTATAAAGGATCCATCAGGGCATACTTAAGCTGTAAAACAAGTCTACGACAATCATGGTACAACTAATCTCATCCACACAAGACATAAACATGATCCACAGAATAAATAAGGAATGTAAATCATCAGCAAGTCTCACATAGCACTTCGGGGAACAACCCGATAAATATCTAGTACATTGGTTCATCTGACCAGAATATGAAAGACTGAAATAAAATAATAAAAGCTGAGCATAAACAAGGGTGCTCAAGAGAAGTCTTCAGCTAAGACCTCGTCCTCGGATGGTGGTACAACTCCTGGATCAGCTCCTGCTCCGGTCCCGTAAACCTCGGGATAAACCTCGTCCTCAAATCCTGGGGACAAAATCCGGATCCAGGTCCTCAGGGGACATAGCAAGGTACAAGAAAGCTCATGCCAAAAATACAGATAAGCAGTGCAGCAATATATAACTAAATGAAACAAAGGGGTAAATATGTAACCATCTAAGTGTAAATGCAAGTGAGAGCATCACTAGTCTCAGGCTGAGCCACTACAAGCTCTGTGTCGGGGAGCCGGTAGCGGTAATAACCGGTAGTGGGTCTAGCTCTGCTACGAGAGTCTACGACCTCTCAATAATAGAAGATATATATAAATACAGCCTGTAGCCTGTGTGTCTCTCCCCACCCAATGTAACCACGCATATCATGACCACAACGTCTCATGCCCATGTCAAGCGCGATCATAGCTAATGCAACAAGTCATAAGGTATCTAATAGTATAATGTCCATGTCCTGTATCCTATACAGAATCACCACGAATATCTCGGGAAAATCCTGTCTCATGAATAGTGTCAAGTGCCCTGGGTCATATGGTACTTGATAAGACAAGTACGAGAATATAAAATGTCACGGATATCCATCTCTAAATGACCGTACCCAACGCTGCGTACAGTGTCGGCACCCGACTGATAATCGGACGCTAAGTACGTCACACGGTCCTAGGTTGAGCATGCACAGCAATATATATAAAGCAAGGAAAATAGATAACTAAACTGCAGAGTTTGGCAAGGTACACTTGCCTGATGTCCGAATATCAACTGTCGTCCTGGTATCTGTGGATCCGGTAGGGACTACTCCAAAAGCTGTAATAAATATCACCAACAGTCTCAGAAGATGTCAAATAGCTGGAAATGCATGTCCTTACGTCCAATTTGGACACAGGGGCAAAAAGGGCATTTTCGGGCCAAAGCGGGTTCCACCTGTGGGCCACTTTGTACCGAAAAGCGTGTCAGGGTCAAAGGTCTCCAAATTCCGCAAACTCAGTGTCTACAAGTCAGAAACGATGATACGAACCCAACGGAACTTCCAGAATTGGATTCCGATGAGCCGATCTCAAAATCACCCGTCAAGTGGAGCCTGTGGGGCCCACGATACGTGATTTTGTCAACGTTCTCAGAATCGAACCAAACTTGGCTCACAGGACCAGCGTATTACTACGGATCCGATGGCGCAAGTTTCGTCTCGATCCGACGTGTGTATACGAAGTTACAGCGTGTTCCAGAATCGACGGATACGGGGTGTCGTCGGCGGATACGCGTTGATTCCGGGGTGCACGCACCTCCGAATCGACTTCTGCGAAATCCTACACGACCGTATCAACGTCGCGCACAGTTTGGTAAAGACCACGTGCGACCAAGTCGTCCCGTTTGGCGGGGCGGACTCAGTTCCGGGGTGAAACAGGGCGTTGTTTTTTCCTGTTTTGGATCGCGGTGTACGACCACTACAAGACGCGATGCACCGAGTGAATTGCACGGGCACCGAGAGGGGTATACAGTCTACGCATAGCAATCGACGGAATTGAAAACGGAGTCGCGAGTAGGGAGAAAACAGTACCTGAACAGGGCTCCATGAACGCTGAATTCTGCGTGTCCGAAAGCCAAGTTGACTCGAGCTGAGTCCTGGTCGTGTCCGCTGTGAGTCCGAGTGAGGGCTCTGGTCGGGACAGTCGAGGGCTTCGCCGGAGGGGTCGGCCTCGAGGTCGGGTTAGGGCAGCGGCTTCGCGCGGCCGGGTCGGTGCGTCTCGCACGCTGGGGGTTCGGCGGCTCTCGGCGCCGCAAGTCTCGAGCGGCGGCGGGTTCTCGGGCTACGGCCTGTCGCGGGTCGAGGGCCGAGGTTGGGACTAGCGGCGGCCGGCGGGATCGCTGGCGGTGAGGGGTTCTCGTCGAGGGTCTGGAGGCGGTCTGCAGCGGATGAAGGAGCCGACAGCGGTGTCGACGAGTCGGGTGGCTGGGAGGCGGTAGACTTGGCCAGGCGGCGGTTCGTGGACGGGGTTGGGTCGGCTGCTGTCGGCGGCGGTATGAGGAAAGCAAGGTGGCTGGGAGGGGATATTCACGGTGGCGGCTGCCTTAGGGCACGAACTCCAAGGCACAGCTTAAATAATGCTACAGTACATATGCGGGTAGGGTTTGCTTGGTTCGGTTCGGTCCAACTGGGTCTGGTTCACAATCCAAATGGCTAAAGGTCCTCGATACGTTGCTCCGGTGTCCAATAAATTCACCGAAAAATACCATGCGTCCGGTTCTCCATTATACACAATAAATTTCTATTTCCAGAATATTTTAACTCCATTTAGTCACACTTAAAATTATTTAACCCCAAATCACCTTAGCTATAAATTCCAGAAAAATACCGAAAATACGGAAAATTATATAAATTTTATTCCTGAAATTTAGGGTGTTTACAATCTTCCCTCCTTAAAAGGATTGCGTCCTCGCAATCAAAGAATAAGCTACTAAAGAAGGGTTATGGAAATACAAGGTGGCCTAGTTTACAACTGCCTCCTCGAACAAGTGGGGGTATCGCTGACGCATACTATCTTCTCGTTCCCAAGTCGATTCGCCTGGTGAATGATGTTTCCATGCTACTCTGACAAGTCTGATTGTCTGTCCCCGCAATGTCTTCTCACTGACGTCGAGGATGCCAACTGGTTGTTCCTCATATCTCAAGCTCGGGCCTACTGCGATCTCTGAATGATCGACTACGTGACTTGGGTCGGTCACGTACCTTCGCAGCTGTGAGACGTGGAATACGTCATGCACTCTCTCTAAGGATGGAGGTAATGCAAGCCGATAAGCCACCTCACCAACGAGCTCGAGGATGTCAAATGGCCCAATATACCTTGGGCTCAGCTTGCCTCTGCTCCCGAATCTGATAGTACCCCGAGTGGGCGAAATCCTCAAGAACACATGATCTCCTTCCTTGAACTCTAGGGGACGCCTGTGTGTATCTGCCCAATGCTTCTGTCTGTCCTGAGCTGCTCGTAGATGATTCTGTATCTGCTTCACCTTCTCCACTGTCTGCGTTACCAATTCTGGTCCCAGTATCTGACGTTCACCAACGTCACTCCAACACACAGGTGACCTGCACTTCCGTCCGTATAAAGCTTCAAATGGCGTCATCTGAATGCTGGCCTGATAACTGTTATTGTAGGAGAACTCTACTAAGTGCAAATGATCTTCCCAAGATCCTCCAAAATCTAGCATACATGATCGCAACATGTCCTCCAAGATCTGAATGGTGCGCTCCGATTGTCCATCTGTCTGCGGGTGGTATGCCGTGCTGAATTTGAGTCTGGTGCCTAGACTCTCTTGCATGCTTCTCCAGAAATGAGATGTAAATCTCGAATCTCGATCCGATACAATACTAACAGGTACTCCATGTAATTTGACGATTTGTCGCATATACATGTCAGCTAGTACCTCTGTGGACTGTCCAACTCTAAATGGCAAGAAGTGTGCCGATTTAGTGAGTCGATCCACGATAACCCAAACTGCATCTCTTCCGCTGGGGCTCTTCGGAAATCCTGTGACAAAATCCGTCGTGATATGCTCCCACTTCCATTCCGGTATCGGAAGCGGTTGTAACATACCTGCAGTTCTCTGATGTTCGGCCTTCACTTGCTGACATACTAAGCATTTGGCCACAAATCTTGCGATCTCTCTCTTCATTCCATGCCACCAGTAATACTGTCTCAAGTCCCGATACATCTTGGTTCCTCCTGGGTGAACAGAGTACATAGAGCTATGTGCTTCAGTCATTAACTCCTGTCTCAATTCTCCATTTGGAACATACAAGCGGTTTCCAAATCTCAATGTCCCGTCTTCATGGATGCGTAGTCCTGTCTGGATGCCGGCTTCTGTCCTTTCCTTGAGTCTTCGGAATCTAGCATCGGTGGGCAATGCCTCCTTGATCTTCTCTACGAGTGATGACTGAATCTCAAGGTTAGCCATCAATCCATTCTGTCCTGGTAAGACAACCTCTATCTGAAGCTCCTGTAAGTCCTTCAATAACTCGGGCTGCATTGTCAAGAAATAAGCCGTAGGCTTCCTGCTGAGTGCATCTGCAACAACATTCGCCTTTTCCGGATGATACTGCAGATCGATGTCAAAATCTACCATCAGTTCTAGCCAGCGTCTCTGTCTCATGTTAAGCTCCTTCTGAGTATACACATACTTCAGACTCTTGTGATCAGTAAAGATTTCTACCCTCTCTCCATAAAGATAGTGCCTCCATATCTTCAGTGCAAATATAACTGCTGCTAGCTCCAGATCATGTGTGGGGTAGTTCTTCTCGTGGTCCTTCAACTGTCTTGACGCATAAGCAATGACCTTGCCATGTTGCATCAAAACACACCCTAGTCCACTGCCTGATGCATCACTGTAAACAACAAAACCTTCTGACCCTGTAGGAAGAGTCAAGACAGGTGCTGTTGTTAATCTTCTCTTTAGTTCTTCAAAAGCCTTCTGGCAGTCTTCTGTCCATACAAACTCCTGATCCTTCCGTGTCAGCTTCGTCATTGGTTCTGCAATCCTTGAGAAATTTTCTACGAACCTTCGGTAATATCCCGCGAGTCCGAGAAAACTTCTTACCTCTGCAACTAATGTAGGTGTAGGCCATGTCTCAATTGCTGCAACCTTCTCTGGATCCACTGAAAGTCCTTCTCCTGATATGATGTGTCCCAAGAAAGGCACTCTGTCCATACAGAACTCACACTTACTGAGCTTGGCATATAACTTTTCCTGTCTCAAGGTCTCTAACACGATTCTGAGATGCTCCTCGTGCTCTTCAGGGCTCTTGGAATATATGAGAATGTCATCAATGAACACCACTACAAATTTATCCAAGAATTGATGAAAGACTCTGTTCATTAAGCTCATAAACACTGCTGGTGCGTTGGTTAAACCAAACGGCATCACCAAGAACTCATAATGCCCATACTTCGTCCTGAAAGCTGTCTTCGGGATGTCTTCCTTCCTCACCTTGATCTGATGATAGCCGGATCTAAGGTCAATCTTCGAGAATACCCTTGCACCACTCAATTGATCGAATAGATCATCAATGCGTGGTAAGGGATACCTGTTCTTGATGGTCATAGCATTCAGTGCCCTGTAATCAATGCACAACCGTACTGTTCCATCCTTCTTCGGCACAAATAAGATGGGTGCTCCCCAAGGTGAAACACTGGGGCGAATGAAACCCTTCTCCAACAGATCATCTACCTGTTCCTTCAACTCCACTAACTCCTTAGGTGCTAGCCGATAAACCGATGAAGTTGGGGGTTCGGCGGCTCTCGGCGCCGCAAGTCTCGAGCGGCGGCGGGTTCTCGGGCGACGGCCTGTCGCGGGTCGAGGGCCGAGGTTGGGACTAGCGGCGGCCGGCGGGATCGCTGGCGGTGAGGGGTTCTCGTCGAGGGTCTGGAGGCGGTCTGCAGCGGATGAAGGAGCCGACAGCGGTGTCGACGAGTCGGGTGGCTGGGAGGCGGTAGACTTGGCCAGGCGGCGGTTCGTGGACGGGGTTGGGTCGGCTGCTGTCGGCGGCGGTATGAGGAAAGCAAGGTGGCTGGGAGGGGATATTCACGGTGGCGGCTGCCTTAGGGCACGGACTCCAAGGCACAGCTTAAATAATGCTACAGTACATATGCGGGTAGGGTTTGCTTGGTTCGGTTCGGTCCAACTGGGTCTGGTTCACAATCCAAATGGCTAAAGGTCCTCGATACGTTGCTCCGGTGTCCAATAAATTCACCGAAAAATGCCATGCGTCCGGTTCTCCATTATACACAATAAATTTCTATTTCTAGAATATTTTAACTCCATTTAGTCACACTTAAAATTATTTAACCCCAAATCACCTTAGCTATAAATTCCAGAAAAATACCGAAAATACGGAAAATTATATAAATTTTATTCCTGAAATTTAGGGTGTTTACACTATCAGCACAGAAGACGAACTAGCACGGTCACGTTCAACGTGTGCGAAGGATTTTCAGTCATTCTCTTTTTCCCAAAACCCTACCTTCCAGACCAGGTGCACTACTCGTCGGCGCGATACTCCGCTCGGAATGAAGCTCGCCTTGTCCAACCAGAGACGCTCTCGCTTGGGCCGAGGAACGAGAAGAAGAATCAATCTTCTTTCCCTTAGCGGAGGAAGTTTGTTTCGAAGCCATTGCTGGAAACTTTAAAGACTCGAAGAAGAACTCGAACAGTCGAAAGCTTTCTCTCGCAGAAGATTGATGGAAAGTTCTTCCCCTCAGAAACTTGGGATATATATAGAGTTCGGATAAACTCCTCGGACCCCGAACCAAATCTCCTAATTAATATTCGGTTATGATTGGGTCCCACGTCAGCCTATTTATTCAGAGAAGGCGGACAGTCGGCGAATGCGAAAAGTTTTTCGTGCAAAGAAGGTTCGTGGTTTCTACGCTAAGGAGCTTCCTACGCTCGACAGCTACAGATCTATGGTTTTTAAGCCCGGATGCCTTTGTGCTCGGTAGCTTTTATGCTCGATAGGCTATAAACCTACGACTTCACGCTCAGCAGATACCAAATCGATGATCTCACGCTCGGTGGCGCATAGTTTATGCTCGAAGGCAACGGATCCACGACTTCACGCTCAGAAAATTTTTCTTTTCAGAAGCAACAAATCCACAGTTCTACGCTAAAGAGCTTTCTACGCTCAACGGCTACGAATCTACGACTTTTCGTTCGACAGCTACAAGTCAGATTTTACGCCCGGATGCCTTTGTGCTCGGTAGCTTTTATGCTCGAGAGGCTACAAACCTATGACTTCACGCTCAGGAACTACAAGTCTATGATTTCACGCTCGATGGTGTTTAGTTTACGCTCAGAGACTGCCAACTTATGTTTCGCGCTCCATGACTTCCCGCACATCTGAAAGATATGCAGGCCAGAGTACGCGTACATCTGAACGATCCTCAAGGCGGTCAATTACAGGAGTTCACACAGAAGATACTCCTTCTTGACCTCAAGATATCCCAAGTACCCGAAGCATACAGAGTTCAAACATTGAAAAAATTACTCTTCTTCATGGGTCGATTCGAAGTTCATCCAGACTCCAGTCTGAATATTTCATCTACCAAGATGGCAAATCAGCTTGACAGCCATTTCTCGCCCTGCCCCAAAGGGATTTTTCGAGAAATCATTCTTGAAGATGATATCTGAACAAAGAAATTATGTTTATCAGAATTAACAGTTCAGGATTCTACGCGGTTCCTCACTCCTAAACAGCAGGACAGTTCAAACACTCAAATGCTAAAGCGGCTTTCTACGCATCCCTAGTTATGCGTAAAAGACAGGACAGGACCCAGCACTCTTTCTAAAACAGAGTCGACGTAAAGAATCAGACGTGTCGAAGCTACACACATTCAGACTTCACAGCAAAGTATGGCAAGATGATCATATGAAGAAGAAAGACGATTTTATTAAAGATTAAAGTCATGATTATATATGAGGGAAATCCAATCTACAAGGGTTTTTCTTCATTTTTATGATTACATCTGAGGAAAACCCCGTCTACAAAGGGCTTCCTCATCATCGTCTGAAGATCGCACCGAGAAACTGTTCTGACAGGTTCTCACGTTGGTGAAGGTCTTCCTCTTCTTCCAAGACGGTTCGTCGACATCCATAGTCGATGAACAAGAAGATGATCAGTGGCGGAGGATACAAAAATGGGCATAGACCCATCCTCCAACAGAAGGAAAGCAGGGTAAATCTGCTTTCCTACAGGCCACCGCCATTCAAGCTGGGACAGAGCTAGTCTGTCTGCCTCTCGTCCCCGGAGATAACGGGAGAAGGTGCCACTTGCAAGCAGCGTGGTGAAATATGATTTTTCGCCTCTCCCGAAGAACCACCATACAAAGTTGCTGATTATCCCGAGCAGAGGAGGCTATGATATCCTTCCATAATCCATCGTTGCAGAGGATATTTGCTCGAAGATGCCATCTTTTTTGGCTCCTTACATGCTGGAAGAGCACGATCTACTTCTTCCTCAAGTCGACCCGACAAACTACGGCCATCATCTCTGTATGATGAAGGAAGTGTGGGAAGAACAGGAGAACTCCTCAGCCTTTTTATAGGCGAGAGAGAGCACCGATCCCCAATAAATCCGCCATAAAGTCAGCCTCGACCGTTTTAAAACTCCATTAAGAAATGTTTCGAGTTACGAGAAGCGGTTCATGCTTCATTCAAAGATTTCAAATTACGAGAAATTTAAAAGCTTTGAAGGGGGTCTTGTAGAAGCATAAAAAATACGCTGGAAAGCTCTACGCAGCATATTGATGTAAAGCAGCGTATACAGAGGACTTCAGAGCCTTCAAACGTGCAAACAGAGCTTCTCCGCCAAGGCAAAGTAAGAAATACAGGCTCAAAGACCATCCGCGTAGGACAGTACGTCCAGGCTGCTTCAGCGTAAACAGGGGCTTCATCGTCTTTATGGCGTAAAACTCATCCTCTTTTCATGCAGCATTGAAGTATACGAGGGATGCTTCGTATTCTCCGAAGTGAACCTGTCAGAGCCTACAATGAACCTGTCAGAGCCTGCAATGAACCTAACGTCTCAACTTCTGACAAAGGGATACTGCTCGACTACCCAGGCGACGGCTATAATGATGGCGCGGTACTGCAACCCAGGCTATCGTTTACTGCCATTTCCCTTACGTAAACCACTTTTACGTATACAGAGGAATACGCTGCCTAGTTTACAGAGGCAGATGAGAGCTCCTTACGCTCCACAGAATACAAACCGCCTGCCATGTCAAAAGCTGTACCTCGTACGAGATTCGAGGCACATCTCTGTATTTTTTATGCACAGAGCGGTGACAGGTTCTCGAGGCACGTCTCTGCATTTGAAGCGCCAAAAATTGACAGATGCCTGAGACACGTCTCTGCACCATGCGCATGCCTAGTGACAGACCTTTAAAACATGCCTCTGCGTTTAATGTACCGGATGATGGCAAATCTCCATAATTAATGCTGAGGATTTGATTATATCTCCAAAAGCCATAATTTCGGCTAAAATGTCCACATCCACTTGGCCTCTATGCCCATTCAGCTTCGGTGCCTGCTCGGCTTCTACGCCCATTCAGCTTCGGTGCCTGCTCGGCCTCTGTGCCCATTCAGCTTCGGTGCCTGCTCGGCTTCTACGCCCATTCAGCTTCGGTGCCTACTCGGCTTCTACGCCTACTCGGCCTCTATGACCACTCGACTTTTGCGCCTATTCGGCTTCTATGCCAGTTTGATAACTATTCGGTTTCTATGCCATGGTGACAGACATTGTCTTCTACGCCAACCTCTTCTACACAAGGGATACCTACCTACGTGGCTTCTACGCCATGATCTTTGTAGCGATTATACGCATTTTGTCCCTTAGTTGGACCCGCGTCACACGCTCATTCAAAGGATCATCTATACGCAGGCATTGGTTATTTTAACCGTTGTGTAAAAGGGTGCTATACTTTCCACTACTCGGTTTTATACCGATTGAGTGGTCACTGTCACTAAAACTCTATAAATAGAGATCTCTATCAACAAAGAAAAAGGTCGAGGAAAAAGGTCAAAGAATTGGAGGGTCGAAGAATAAAAGGTCGAAGAATTAAAGGTCGACCAATTGGAGAGAGAGAGAGAGGGAGAGAAGAGTCCAGAGCTCAGGCAAAGAGAAGGGATCAACGACTTTGGCATCGAACATCCACCCTCTTCAGCAACCTTCGAAGCTGCTACCTGTCTTCCCCGACACTTCTTCAACATCGTGTGGTCCAAGGGCTAAAGTGATCGATTGTAGATCAGACACCTATAGCAATATTCACCCAGATTAAATAAATTGTACTTAGACATCCTCGTATAGGATCAAATTTGTACAATCTTGTTTGTAAACATAAAAGAAGGGCGGGTCTTCGTACAAGACCTCATTTTCCGCATTCATCAAATCTTTTCTCGTTTATATTATCCAAAACATTCCCGTCTGCTCTGACTTATTGTTATTGAATTTGATTCTTGTTGATTAGTTGTAAAAATTAATTCTTGGTGTCGTTGTTAAGTTTGATTTCATATCGAGATGAATTTTATGGACTAGAATTTATTGTATTATCTGATGACATATGTTGATAAGGACAGTGAGAAAGGTAAAACGTCTACTTTGGTTATGGATCCTAGAGTTTATCGCAGCCACATTAGCTGTCGTGGCAGAAACGTAGGAACCTGACTTCGGATGTACATATCTTAGTTATGAATTTAGAGTTTCTCGCAGCCATACCGGTTGGCGTGGCGAGGATTCTAGATGACGTGATTATAGAGTTGCATACCTCAGTTATGGAACCTATCGTTTACTGCAGCTATGCTTACTAGCGTGGCGAGGATTCAGAGTGTCATAATTTAGGACAAACGTGTATGATTATCAGGTTGTATCTTAAATTGTTTCTTAAAGTATCATCTCAATACTTATCTACTTCTATTATTACAGGACATTGTTCCATCGCTTCTTGTTGTTTGCTAAGAGATACCTTCAGTCCTTAATCTAGTTTATTTTTGAGCTTTATTTCTTTAGGGTTCCTAGTTAGTGTGATAATTGGTGACTTACAATTAGGTTTGTGTCTTGTATTAGTGTTGACTGAGTGTGACTTGTGAGTTTGTAAGTGTTTCTTAGTTGGACATATGAGTAGTAGGAATCAATCTAGAGTTAACCCATAGCGTAGTGCCTTGTAGCAATAGTTCTATAATAGGTGCTATTATAGTTAATATTGGTACTATAGGTAGAAGGAGGAGTAAAGATTATCAGTGATGGTTCCAGGAGTTAGTATCAAAGTCAGCATGCCAGTCCTGGATAGTCATGAATTTATGTAGTTGGGTGATCCATGTAAGCAATTAAGTACCAAGGAAACTATATTAAAAAAAATTAATGGAGCATGATATTCAATTTGATGGTTGATTACTTGGGTGTGTCAAGAGTAAAGAAATGTATATGCATAAAGGGTATTAATGAGATGCCATGGGTTGAGAAATATCAAGATTGGTCATGGAAGGAATAAAGTGTATCACAGATTAGTGTATTGGCCTGTAAAAGATTTAAGAGAAGATACGTATACATCAATCAAGATATGAAACCATATGTCTACCTTTGGAGTGAAGCAAAGCACGTGTATTATCGAAGTTAATAACTAGTGCAAGTGATCGTGAGTTCTAATAAGTATGATGAGGTGATCTAATGATAAAGCTAGTGTTACCATACCAAGAGTACTAATATTTCTATATAGAGGATTAATTGAGAAACGTGCTAGTAATAGTAAGTACCTTATGTGATAATATTATATTGATGTAACAGTTAATATGGATAGAAAATCATTGGAAGTAATATTGCAAGTAATCCAGGCAGTGCAATATTCAGTACACAGTAGAGGGTTGTAGACAAATGGTGTATTTGTGTGCACCTTGAGTATTAGAGACTGTGAGTATTTATATATATACTTATGGATTTAAATTTACAATTTGAAGAGTGGAAATGAATTTTATTTTTTAAGAATTTTTGAGGAGTTAAGATTTTATGTTATTAAAATTTTTGAGGATTCAAATTCAATTCAATAAACATAGTAAAAGCTATAAAGATTTTTGGAAGTGATTAAAATTTTATTTCAATATTTAAATATTTGACTTTTGAAGGAAGTATATACATTTTATTTTAAATTGTAGAGAAGTAAAATTTTGAGGATTTTATTTTGAGGATAAAATTTTATGGTGGGTAAGAAATGTATAACAGCATTTGAGTGGATGAAGTGCATGTATAAGGATTTGTTGGCTTAATCATGCTTGCGATGGTACTACAAACTGACTTGGGTGTCCATCTAGAGTCATATTAGAGATAGTAGTACTTAGTGTGGTGTGTTGCACTTGGTATGCACTTGGGTGATAAGAATAACTAGTATAAACAATTACAGTAGGTAAGAGAGCTAGCAGTGGGGTATCAAACTTTGGATGCATCATTAAACCTATGGTTGTGTTAGAAGGCTTTGTTTTGTTCTTTCCTTCTGTTCTTTTGTCTATTTGATTGATTAGTTAATTTTCTAGTGCCATAGCTTGTATCAATGATCTTCTTGCTAGAATGTAGTTAGTAGTATACCCTGACAGAGACTATAATACCATGACAAAAGAGACCATAACCATCCATGTTTTCTCTAGATTGTATGTTGTATGACTGTAGGTATGATTTTTCATAGACTTTATTTGTTGGGGGTTTGACCGTAGTGAAGAATTAATGAAGTGGCTATGACTTGACAGAGAGAGACAAGGTGCCTTAAAATTCGAGGATAAACATTAAATTAAATAAAGAGTTGAGAACTTAATACGGCAGAATTAACGATTTATTAAATTAATAATTTTTATGAAGATTACAATATGATTAAAATTGTCATTAAATTTTGAGGAATTAAGAAGATTATCAGTATATTATTTGAGTAGAAGATATAAATTTTTAAAAACTTATGATTTGAATGTTGTATTTGAAAACTTCGTAACTATTACATTATTTGAGTTTTGTGTGGAAAAACAAATCGAGGAATAAGAACACAAATAGATTAGTGTTGAATTCAATTTTTGGCGGATGAGATTTTTTTAATATGCATTGATTGGATTTCAATTAGAGGATTGAATATTAAATTTTTGTCTTCAGTTTTGGAGAAGATTGTGATAAGAATGGAATTTGATTTTAAATTAAAGATTTTCAGGAAATATGATAATTATAGAATTTTGAGAAATATTGTAAAATAACAATATGGATTATTTTATGATTAAATTGTTTGATAAATTTAAATTTTGATGGAAAATAAATAAATAAATACAATCATTTAGGATCTTAAATTTTGAGGACGAAATTCTTTTAAGGAGGGTAGACTTGTCACTACCATATCCTAAAAAAGGGGTATTTTTTGTCTTTTTTATATATTATAAGTATTGTGTGTATTTATTTTAAATAATTGCATGACATTTATTTATATTTAAAAGCTGTTATTTTATTTAATTGTTGCGGCTTACCGTTGCTTCGATATTTGAAGTGCTACCCTAGCCTTTGCCTTCCAACAAATTCTACAACCTTGTCCTAGACATGCCCGTCTTCAATTCTGACCTTTGTGTAACTTATAATTATGCTCTCTTGAGATTCATTTTAGTCGCACAATATTCGTCGTGGACGTTTATATTTAATTACAAATAAATTTGACTTTGTATCCTTGTGCGTTTCAATCAAAATTGGAGACACTATCTTGACCCATTTTGAGCAACCCAAATTAGGGTAATATTTTATTATGAGTCTTCTTCATTCATGACACTTGTGTCCCACTTAATTTCATCCTCTTGTAATTCTAATTAATTTTAGAACACCTATTGCATTTAGTTTAATTAAATTAAACCATAAACCCAACTTTGTACAATTTTCTATTTGTTGGGCACTTTTATGCAAAAGTGCATTAAGGTGTCCACCCCGTTGGACACAACACGTGAATAAACCTATTTCTCCTTCATGTATATTTTTCCATAATTTTTGGGAGTGTGCAATGCAACATCAACCTCCTTGAACCATGGCCCTCCAACTTTGAACCAAATGCAATCCTAGCCATTCATTTTGAAACCATTTAAATCCTAGCCCTTGAAATATCTCCATGACAAGGCCCAATCCCAAGAGGGGTTGACCAAGCTCTAATTGTAGGTCAACCCAAAACACTATACACATATATAAATAATTCTTTTTTCATTTTCTTTTTTTCTTCCTTCAACCAAACCTATACTCAATCGACTTCCCTATTCACCCATCATCAACCCCCGACCTGAACCCCCTCACCAGAGAGCCACCTGTGCTCGACCAGAGTCGCCTGGCCATCTCCGCCTGTACCCGACCGCCCCTCCTCGTAACGACCGGAGCCTCGCTTCCAACCCGTCATGGACCCGCTGCCCATCCCGACCGTTGCTCACAGTCTTCCCCATGACACCACGACGGGAACCCGTCCGCCTGAAGCCGACCGCTGGACTGCCATTAACGCCGAGCAGTCCTTCCTCCACCCGACCAGGAACCCGCTTAACGCTTGAGCCCACCGCCTGAACTCCTCCACATCGACAACCTGACTGTAGACCTCGACCCCTTCTCCCCTTCTTTCGACTCGACAGCAGCCCGGACATCCATCGCCGCCTGCACTCATCCCAGACCTCCTTTCCCCCGACGATCACCGCAACCGTCTCCTCACCTGAGCCCGCCACGACCTCCTATTCAGTCCTCCATCGACCACCGTTCCCTGTCCAACTCGATGACAGCACAGCCGACTTCGCCTGAGTTCCCTCCGGACTCCACCTGAACACCACCGCTCGACTCGAGCAACCTCCGGAGCAGCTTATACTGTTCATCCTGACCACCCTGCTCCGTCCTCCTCCATGAACGAACTACCACGACGCCTGCCGACCCTCCCACTGAACTCGCCGGAAGCCACGCCTCCCACCTCGACTGAGCACCACCTGGATCGAGCCTCACCTGAGACCCGCAGATATTCTCCTCCACCACCTTTCCTCCCTATCATACCCTCACCTGAACGTTCTCCACTCTGGCAGCCTCACCTTCACCATCATCTTAACCATGATCATTATCATCATAATAACCATCATCATCACCATCATCATCACCATCATCATCGTCGTCATCGTCGTCATTATCATCATCCTCGCCATCGTCGTCGTCGTCATCGTCAAGCGATCTTGTGCACGTGTACAGGTTCGAACCTATCCCTACTCCTTTATTTTATGTGATTGTGTGTGGATGTGTATATATTTATGTATCCCATTAGTATATGTTAATGTATATAATTGGTATATATACGTATAGTGTATGTATTCCTTAGTATATATTTAATATAAATATATAGTATAAATTCAACTCCCAAGAGGTAAACCCTAACTTTTCTCTTAGTGATTTCTTTAATATAGTGTAATTAGTAGTTTAGAACCTTTCTAGACCTTAGGGCTACCCATAGGAGGAAGTTAGAACTTGTTTGGATAGGTTTGGAGACTTTGACCTAGGGTTTTGTGTTAATTTAGGGTAAAATCCTAGATTGGCCCATTTTGGGAGTTGCCCTAGGTTAGACGGACCTAGGTAGACGTGCTTGGATATCTTGATGGTAGGTTCGTGTCCCCGTTCGGACACGCGGGGTCGTATCGTGGAGTTTTGGGCGTTTCAGGCGATTTGGGGGTTTTTCTTCTCCGTGGGTTCTATGTGCATATGGAATTTTGCCACGGACCTAGAATCAGAGAGTTAGCATTTTTGTGAGGTTCTAGATGTTATTTAGAATACGTAGGTAAATTTTGGGTCAATTTTTATTAGGTTTGGCATATGTTTTGCGAGGTATCGCAAGCCGCACTCCAAGTGTTCGTCGAAATGACCAAATGGCCATTTTGACTTGGTTTCTAGGTTTCGGGCTTGTGCGCGGATTGGTTTAGCCTTGGAGAGTGTGTATTAGGGTTTTCAAGTTTATATTTGTATATATATATGTATTTATATGTATATGGGTGAGTATGTGTGTATTGGTGTTTGGGGGTGAGTGTGTATATGTGTGGTTGTGTGTGTGTGTGTGTGTTTGTGTATAGTGTGTGTGAGTGTTGAGGATAGGTGTGTGTTTGAGTGCGTATATGTGTGGTTGTGTGTGTGTTTGTGTGTAGTATGTGTGAATGTTGAGGATAGGTGTGTGTTTGAGTGTGTATATGTGTGGTTGTGTGTGTGTTTGTGTGTAGTGTGTGTGAGTGTTGAGGATAGGTGTGTGTTTGAGTGTGTATATGTGTGGTTGTGTATGTGTTTGTGTGTAGTGTGTGTGAATATTGAGGATAGGTATATGTTTGAGTGAGTGAGATAAGGAGAGTGAGTGAGTGAGATTGGAGGAAAGGAAGTGGGATTGAGAGAGGGATTGGGATAGAGAGTGATATTGAGACAGAGGGAGCAGCAGCAGCAGCAGGTAGTAGCAGCAGCAACAACAAGTAGCAGCAGCAGGTAGTAGCAGCAACAGCAGCAAGTAGCAGCATATATGTAGGTATAGTTATATATATATATATATATATATATATATAGGTATAGTTAGATGTATAGGTAGTGAGATGAGAAGGGTAAGGTAAGGTATCTCAATACCTTGAGATATCAAGGTATTAAGGTAATGGGTATTGGGGCGAGGTATTGGACTTTTGCCTAGGAATGAGGTTAGAGTTAGTTTTATATATATATATATATATATATATATATATATATATATATATATATATATATATACGTGTTAGGATATATATTAGAGGGTATAGGCGGGATATATAGCGTAGGTTGATATATCGGATACCGAGGGTATCCCGGTATCTCAAAGAGGCGAGTTTGATGGTTTACTAGCTTAATAAGCTAGTTTTGACCTAGAATTTTAGGGGCACCCTACTTTGACCTAGAGTTGACCGTAATTGCCCCATTTGACCGCCAAAGTCAACATTTGACCTAGTTTTGGCCTAGAGTTGACTTTTTGGACCCTGGGTTGACTTTTGACCCAGATTTTACCGTTTGACCCGTTTGACCTAGAACAACCCTAGAAGATTGTTTTTAGTTATTTTATATCTATTTAACTCTTTAGAACCCCGTTTAACCTCACTTTTAGTAATAGGTCTTTGCGACGCCAGTCCGGATCTCGATCCTCACCAGTTGCTCAGGACGTCAAGCGAGTACCTACCTTTGATTGTTTTCATTTCATAATAGCGTATATATCACCTGTTCTAGAATTGTTAATACTTGATTCTGACACCTTTTTTCACGAGCTGGTACTAGTTGGATCCCGTCATGAGATGTTATTCCCCTTACCGTGTTCAGCAGGTACTCTATTACGTGTATTTCATTATGTGCTTCGGGTATTGATTCTTATGTGCTTCATGTACTTCGTGTGCTCTCGTTTTCATGTGCACGAGTTATTTATCATGTACCTAGCATGTCGTGGTTGGATCCAAGAGTATTAGTGGGGTAGGGGAGTAGAAGTTGGTTATGTGATCAAATCCAAACAGTATTTATGTGTATGTCGGTTATGCAACTCACGCATAACGGAGTTATCATAGAATAAATTATGTGCAACCCAAGCCGATCACATAACGAACTTGTGCTCAAGGCACTTAGCTAGTATTCCTATTTCTCACATGCAGTTACGTCTCTACTACTTGTATTGTTCCCCAGTTTTATATTATAGTTACTTTATCAGTTCTACCATGTATATACTTTTCTGTGCATCTTGTATTCTTTTCTATTGCTAGTCATATACACCTTACCATGTATTTGGAGTTGCTTTCAGAGTTATGTATTTTGCTCCAATCCTGATTGGATATATTTTTCCAGAGGATCCAGAGGACTTTTGCCCGACTTACTACGGGCCAGGCGTCGACGATTGTTGTGACCCTGAGATAGAGGAGGAGCACATCCTAGCTGAGGAGACGCCGCTAGCACCCTAGTATAGCTAGGTGGGTTTCACTGGGTCTGTTCCCAATTGGTTTTGGATGACAGTATTATTTATTTTGCTAGTATGAGATGTTGTAGACTCTTAGACTTGGACTGTATATTTTGGATATTGTACTTTCTCTCTTTGGTTCTTTATTTCTTTTGTTGATATTTTATCGTGCTTTTACTCTTCCCCTAGTTATTGTGATTGAGTTTATGTATATATTGTAATATTGTCCTCCTTTGTAGAGGTTATCTTGATAGGTTATTGTGAGTTATAGATAGTTGTGACCTAGACAACGTTCTACCGCCGATTCTGCGGCATAGGCTGGACGTACCCACGACTCATGCCCAATTTTTCCAGTGCGGGTCGTGACATATCTCGAAAGTGAAACAAATATCTGTCGGGTCATATACTATTGGTATACTGTAGTATATCGTCGTTATACCGGTCAACTAGTAAAGTTTTAATTTTGAAATTTTTTGGGCTTCCTCGAGATCCAATAAAATGCAATAATTAGCAAAAAAATATGTATCGGCATAAATACGAATACTGTGAAACGAGTCTCACAACTCTCCCCTCCTTAGAAAAAATTTGTTCACATAATTTCCATAATCCAAAAATTATCAACAAAAAAAAATCCAAGAAAGCCAAGTCAAAATCGAAAATAAGCAAGAAACTCATGTGAGAATAAAATTCCTAGCCAGCTACAAGAAATCAAAAAGTAAAAATAACAGACATAACAGATAAACTAACAATCAATCACATGCACATGCTAAGATATGACACGAGTATACGAATAAGTATACCTCCCAAGTCAAAGAGAAATCGATAACGAGTACGCATATCGTCCTTGCGCTCCTACATCAACTCGTCCAGTAAGGGATGCCCCCAAGCAATATGAACTAACCTGATAGTTCGGTTCTTGAGAACCTTCTTCCTCTGGCCCAAAATAGACATGGGCCTCTCCTTATATGATAGCTCGGTACCAACGACCAACTAAGAATGATCCTGGATATGGCTCAGGTCTGGAATATACCAGCACAACTGAGATACATGAAAGTCGTCATGTACCTCATGAAGCATTGGTGGAAGAGATAGATGATATGATACGTCTCCAACTCGCTCAAAAATATTGAACGAGCCTATATATCTGGGAATAAGCTTTCCCCATAGTCCAAATCTGATAACTCTAACGTAGGCAAAATTCTCAAAAATACATGGTCATCGACAGATAACTCAAGATGATGACGGTATTGATCTGCCCAATGACGCTGATGATCCTGAGCCACTCTGAGATGCTCTCTGATCTGCTTGATCACTCTAACTGACTGAACAATCATCTCTAGACCAAGCATCTGCCTCTCGCCATTGTCATCCCAAGCTAACGGTAGACTAGACCACCCTGAAAGAAAGAAAGTAACCTTCGTGAGTCGATCCACTATAACCCATATAGCATCTCTACCAGACGGGAATCTAGGATGACCGGTCATAAAGTCCATAGTAATATGGTCCTACTTCCACTCCAGAATCGGTAAAGATTGAAGTAGTCATGCCGGTCTCTGATGCTCAGCCTTGACTTAATGATAGAATAAACATCGAGAAATGAACCGAGCTATCTTCCTCTTCATACCATTACACCAGAAGTGTTGACGAATATCCTGATACATCTTTGTCCCTCCTAGATGCACTGAGTGCTGGGAACTATGGGCCTCTGATATAATCTTCTGCCGGATATCTCCTCTCGACACATAAAGTCGACTCCCAAACCAGATATTCCCATCCTCATGAATGCTCAACTTTGGTCTGCGTCCAAACTCATACTCTGATCTGAGCCGCTGAAGTCTGATATCACTAGTTTGCTCTGCTCTGATCCTCTCAACTATAGAAGACTGAACCTGCAGACTCACCATCAAATTAGTATCACCAGGTAATACTACCTCGTTACCCATCTTCTGAAGTTCCTCAAAATGTGATACTACTCTGTCAAGAAGTAAACTCCTTCTCTCCGGCTCAAGGCATCAGCAACGACATTGGCCTTCCCTGGATGATACTGAAGGTCAAGATTGTAGTCCGACAATAACTCAAGATACCTCCTCTGACGCATGTTGAGTTTCTTCTGTGTGAACACATATCTCAAGACCTTATGGTCTTTGAAAATCTCCACTCAATCACCATATAAGTAATGCCTCCAGAGCTTAAGTGCAAACACTACAACTGCCAACTCAAGATCATGTGTCAAATAACTCTTCTCATGGCCTCAAAGCTACCAAGACGCATAAGCTATCACTCTACTATGCTGCATAAAGATACACCCTAGTCCTACTCCTGAAGCATCACAATAGATTAAGAATCCACCTGGTCCTACTGGAAGTGTCAAATATGAGCCAAAATTAAACTCCGCTTGAGCTTCTCGAAAGAAGTCTGACAAGCATCTGACCACTTAAAAAATACATCCTTATACGTCAACCGTGTCAAGGGTGCAAAGATCCTTATCAAATATGTACAAAATACCTCTAGTAACCTGCTAGACCCAGGAAACTGCACACATCTGAAGTTGTACGGGGTACTGGACAACTCTCAATAGCCTCCACCTTCTTGGGATCCACCTCGACTCTTCCACTGGAAATGATATATTCTAAGAATGAGATATGATCAAGCCAGAACTCACACTTACTGAACTTCACGTACAGCTGCTGCTCTAGTAGAATCTAAAGAACTATGCAAAGATGATGCTCATGCTCTCCTTACTCTTACTGTAGACCAAGATATCCTCAATGAACACTATCACAAACTGGTCTAAGTAAGGCATAAAGATGCTATTCATGAGAGACATGAATATAGATGGTGCATTGGTCGTTCCAAATAGCATAACTAGGAACTCTCAATGACCATATCTAGATCGGAATGCCATCTTGGGTATATCTTGCTCTCTGACTCTGATCTTATTATACCCAGACCATAAATTGATCTTAGAAAATATAGTTCCCAACTAAGCTTATCAAACAAGTCATCTATCCTAGGCAAGGGATATTTGTTCTTAATGGTTGCCGTATTTAGTATTCTATAATCAATAGCTAAACGTGATGAACCATCCTTCTTTTTAACAAGAAGTAACGAGGCTCCCCAAGGAGATGCACTAGGTCTTATGAATCCCTTGGCTTACAACTCCTCAATCGTCCAATACAAGATCTCCAACTTAGATGATGACATCCTGTAAACTCTCTCTGGAACTGGTTCTGCTCCCAAGATTAAATCAATATAGAACTCCATGTCTCTAAATTAAAGTACACCGGGTAGCTTATCGAGAAATACGTCAGGAAACTCATAAACTTCCATGGGAAATTGTGCCTCCTCGGCCTCTACCATCATCAATTTAACCTCCGGTGACTCTACTGTACCTCTCAAGAATGAGAACTTCTCTCTACCAGGCAGACGAAAGATAATCTTGCCACTATGGCAATCTATCGTCGCATGCCTCGCACTCAACCAATCCATCCCAAGGACGACATCATAATTGCCTATAGAAAACTCTATCAGCCTCGCTGGAAACCCTATTTCGTACACTATGACTCTATACGAGGGATATACTCTATCTACTCCTACGAGACCATTACCAGTAAGTATATTCAACCTTACAGGCAAGGATTCAGACTCCAATCCAACTCGTGTCGCAAATCATGCAGATATAAATGAATGCGATAAACCATAATCAAATAAAGATGAAGCTGAATAAAAGTGGACGAGAATGGTACCTTCTACTACCTCTCCTACTACTAAGGCCTCCTCCATCGATAGGAAGAATGCTTGACTCTGTCCCCCAGGTGCTGGTCCTCTCCTGCTGACATCGAGGCCTTGCCTGGGCTTGCGTATACTGTTGCAACCTCTGCTGGAATACCGGAACTAGTGGAGGCAAGGGCCTATGAACCTGCTACTGCTTCACTAGTACTATTGCCCTGTACTGCGATGCTGCTGTCCGAACTACTGACTGGGCTGAGGATTATCCAGTCTGGTTTCTCCTGGGGCATGCTCCAATCTGGTATTTTAATGCCCCACATGCCAAGCACAATCCATGTGCCTTACGACACTCTGATATAATATGTCCAGGTTTACCGCAATGGAAACAACTACGAAAAGAAGAAGAGGATGACTGCCTCTGCTGAGGGCTCGTCTGGGAAGACTGTTGAGATGATGCTATCCTCCTCGAGGATCCAATCGTCAAGACTCGAACTACTGGAGCCGGTGCTGATGACTGGGAAGACGATCCTCCTGAAATATGGGACCGCTTTTGGTCCCTAACTCGATCTGTGATCTCTGTGAGTTATACTCAAACCTCCTGGCTACCCGCATCACCGCATCGAAGGTCTGAAACTCATGCATCTCTACTTCCAGGATAATCTCTAAATGAATTCCATGCTGGAACCTCCTCGCCCTCTCTAACTCGGTCTCTACCAAGGTGGGAGCAAACAAACTAATTCTCGCAAACTTCATCGCGTAGCCGTCGAAGGTCCTTCCCTCCTATCTGAGGTTGTTAAACCTCTGCTGAAGGTCATAACACACCACTGCATCGAAAAACCTTACCTGAGACCTCTCAGTAAAAACTGTCCAAAGAATCGGGGTGTAAACCCCCTCGACCAAATTTAGGATTATTTAATTTAAATGGAGAGACTAGGTTTAATTTGGATACAATTAGGATTAATGTACAACAATTATGTGAATTAATACACCTCGTCGTTGCTTCGATGATTAGAGCGCTACACTAGTAGTTACCTTTAAACCAAGGTCATACACATCTCCTAGACATGCCAGACTACCCATCTGACCCTTGTGTAACTTTTAGATACTCAATATTGTGCTTCATTTTAGCTGCGCAATATTCGTTACAAACGTCCCTGAATAATTCCAATAAACCCAATTTCTCATAATTTCCCATTCCCATTAGAAATTAAGGTACAACAACAAACCAATTCTCTATAACCCAAATTATGGTATTTACCCATCCTGAGCCTGCTACGCGCATGACACTTGTGTCCCACCCAATTTTAATTCCATGTGTCTTTAATTGATTAAAGAACGTCGTCCGCATTGTTTTTAATTATATTAAATTAGAGGCAAATTTCATCCAAAGCGAGACCTAACCAAGCCCATGTACACCCTTTCATGTGGACCAGCCCCATCCTAAGGAGTCCAGACCGGCCCAAATCCCGAGGTTAGCCCATAATTCTCCTCCTATATAAATATACATATTTTCTATACTAAAAACCGTAAAATCATAATCACCACCACCATCCCTCAACCCTAGCCGAACACCCTATCCCTTCCCCGACTTCACAAATACCCCACCACCACCTCAGGCCGCCACCTCCACAGCCACGAGCACCGCCTGCACCCCTTAACCACCGAACCCCTCCCCTCAGGCCGCCTGCACCGGCTGCCATCAACCCCCCAACAACCCGACACCCCATCAACCCAACCTTGCCGAGCCTGACTACTCGCAGACCGGACCACCGCCTCCATCATTGCCAACCACCACTGCTAGGCCGACCCCGACCTCCCCCACGTCCTGACCCACCGAACAGCACTGACCCAGGCCGCTGCTGCCGCTGTCAGGCCGCTGCTGCAACTACTGCAATTGCTGCTACTGCTGCCTTGCTTGCCGCCCGACACCGGAGCTCCGCCACTCGCCGGAGTACGTGCCGCCGACAAGCGCAGACCCCGTCCAACCTCGATTAGGTAAACATTGTTTAACCCTTTTCCTTCATGTTTAGTTTTGACATAGTGTCGTTGTGTCGATTGTGTCATGTGTCATTGCATGGACACGAGTAATAATGTTTCACCCTAGATATGTGTATATTTGTATAAATTTTAGATTAGTTAGTAATTAATAGATAATAATTACCCTAATAATATGACTTGTTATAAGGACTTTTAATTCACCTAAAAACCTGGACATAGACCAAGTACATTGTAATATGAGAAATAAGAAAAGGTATTTTGTACAACGTAAGTAGTTCCGTAAAACCCATAACTTGGTTGATTTATTGTAGCGAGAGACATGGTAATTGAGGATAGGGTACGTGTGCACCTTAGCTACATGCACACGCGACTCTGTAGTCGAACAGCCGTTATCTTGCGTCAGTACCTAAGAGCAGCATCGTAAGTTGTGTGTATGTATTGCTTTAGTATCTGATGCGAGATTGCTATATTATATTGTGTGTTTAGGGTCATTGGACCAGCCAGGAGACATTGCAGAAGCAGGCTATTGGCATTCACAACTTGAGGACCCAGGCAAGATACCTTGCCATATTTACTGTCTAATTTAAATTATGCATATGTTGTATGATATTGTTACTTTATTTCATATGACTATGCGCATCCGAGATTTACTCGGGTACAGTCGACGGATGCGTCGATGAGTAGTGTACTTGACCTAGTCATTAACAGACTCACCCCTATTGGGAGGATACTATGATATCTTCCGAGACCTGATACTCTTACATGTTTCACGGTGACAAATTCATATTGGGATGTGGGTTCGCGTACTCGACTAGCTATCGGTGCGTGTGACATGCATCACGGTTAGTACGTATTTCAGGATTTTATTTTATTAGAGACTTGGCATGTAGATACGTGGTATGCAGTCGAGTATTTTGATATGTATATTTGCATTGGGCGGGGAGGACAACTAGTAGGCGTATGGGATACACACATTGGAATCCGTAGTATCCGAAGGAGCCACAGATTCAATGATTTCCTTTACACTGCTGCCACGTTCTTCAGAGCAATATGGACGATACACTACACTGCTGCCACGTTCTTCGGAGCGATATGGACGATATACTGTACTGCTGCCACTCTCTTCGGAGTGTTGGACCTTATATGCCTAAGCCTACCCATACGTACCAAAGTTGTCCTCACATTGCATTCACTTAGATGGTTAGCACACCTTTTATTTATTTTATTCAGTATATATTTATGGCATGCTTCTATGTATCTTGTTACGTCCCTCTGAGGACCTAGTACCTTTCCAGATTTGGACGAGGCATATTACCCCATAGTGTACGGCCCAGGACAGGAGACAAGGTACGACATCGCGGAGGAGCTATAGGTGCTACCGTCAGAGTTTCCGTGATCAGTTGGTAGGCCTTCTGCCTAGGATTGGGAGCATCATTATCTAGTCAGCCGATGCCCTAGTCATTACTCTTTTTATCTGTCATTCAGTACTTTATTTTTGTCATAGTAGTGGGTTTGTCCCCACCAGACATTCTTGGTTGTACTATGATATTTTAAGACTGGCGTTTATCTTCCAGTATTTATTTTAGTACTTTCTTGCTCTTTATATTGTGGATGAGATTAGATTACCTGTTGTTGATTGATATTGGACTTGTTAGTATTTAGGACAGCATAACACTCTTCGCTAGGATCCATTAAATTGGGTTATCCTCGGTGACGTGACAGTTGGCTATTACCACGTGGCCTGGTCCCGTGTATTTTTGGGACTGGGGCGAGACATGGGGCTATGAGGGAAACCTCCTTCACTACCCACCAATCATGAGCCAAATCTAACAACTGTAGCCTCACTACAGCTACTCGCTCTCTGGCCGGAGTCCCAACTACCTCCAAGATGGCCTCAGTGTCCTGCAGCCATACATCAGACAAAATTGCGTCCTCTGTGCCCAAGAAGAACGGAGGACTGAGTCACATGAAGCTGGTCACAGAATTATGGATCTGAAAACCACCTTGTTCTAATGCTGTCTGGACCGACTGAGTAAGTGCAGTACTCTGGTGCTGCTGTGTCATCATGAATCCTCAAAGGATATCCATCAGTTCTCAGGCAACACCCTCTGGCTGCTCGGGCTGAATTGGGTGTACAGGTGTTGTCTGTTGGGTCGGTACTGCTGGCCGATCTGCCTCAGGATCTACTATGGACTATGCCCCTGAATGCTGAGGCTGATCTCCATGAATATACGGGCCTCCCGAATGCTGACCCTCCTCGTGCTGCACTCATCCATCTGGCTAGTAGTAACATAAACAGTTCCCCTGAAAGTTTAGGACACAATAGTCAATCGAAGAACTTGATAGATCAACGAATAAGTAGATATCTGATCAAGAATCAGGGATGGAGAAAATAACTAGGGATCAAGGGGAACTGTTTTAAGATTGAGACATCTAGCAATAGAAATAATCCCCTATATATTTGTAAAAATAAGATCAGATCTGTATCAGACAGACATAATACGATCAAAAAGACCTGCATGGACCACCACTAAAATCGTGTCACGTTCCCGAACCAGAATATAGGAAAGCGGGATTGACAAAGCCAGCTACGTATACTTAGAACACTCCTGTACTCCGCATATACTGTAAAGTTGTAAGACATGAGGGGTCACTACTATAATCCAACAGTCAAGCCTAGGTCCATCAACCTAGTGTCTCAATCATAGGAACAACATGTATAGTAATAAGATGTAAGATCAGCTGAAATAAAATAATAAAGCGTCACAAACTATAATATACAGATGATCATGATGCTAGTAAACACAAAATGAGTAAACTAGCTAGAATCTATGCCATACATGATCAGCCCTATGATATGTCAATCATGTAAGTGACCATAATCTAACAGATGAATCCAAAATATGAGCTTAACACGTGCTCGGTAACTAAACATCAACAAAATAAGAATGTACAATAGAGCGGGGAAGTAAGGGAATCCACTCAAGAGGTCTAGTTCTCCGGGTGGTCACCATGCTTTGGACGATATGGGAGATCCTCTGGTACGGCTACTGGATCTGGCCATGCAAAACCAGTGGGGTCAGACCCCAAAATAGCAAGTACCATAAAGGAATTCAATCTAGAAACTTAAACCAACAACATAAGTAATGCAAATACTAAAAGTAAAGACTGAAAGTAAATAATCTCTGGATGAAATAATTACTGAAAATCTTCAATGAAACATATCCTGAATTGATAAGCAATAAGAAATAACAAGTACAGAAGTTAATTGTGTGATCATGTAAAGCCTAGACTAATCATCATCCATCAATCACAATAATTAATATAAGTACGATTTGATACTTTAACTAACTAGGGTTATCACAGTCCTTAATTACTAACATTTATAATGCAACACGATGCTAGAGTTACTTCTGATCACATTCCCTGTAGTCTGTCCGAGATACCCATATGCTCACATTGAGACCAGAAAAATCACACAATGAACCAATATAAATCCACTCATTAAAGCCATGTAAATCTACTTCTATGCTATGGGTAACCGGGACTGCATGCAATCTAGAAAAATCCCTAGCCATGAACTATGTGAGTCTCTAGTTGTTTAATCCTTAGCATTTTCTTCTATGAATCTGGGTGTGGCATTCCACAGAATCCATCCTAAACATGATGGAGATAAATCAAGTTCTGACAGTAATATAGTCATGTTTCAATATACATTGCACAAAAATACTTATGTAAGCCACGACAACAACCAAGCCACGTGAAACCAAGTGAAGCCAGGTACACCCCTTTGGAGCCATGTCCAGCCAGATGAAACTAAATAAAACCAAGTCAAGTCATGTCCGATGAAAATAAGTAAAGTCATGCCAAGTTAAGTCTGATGAAGCCATGTAAATTCATGTCAAGTCAAGTCCAGTAAATCATGTCATCACGTGTAGCCGGACAAAGCCGGGTGAATTCGAGTAAAGCCAAGCCAAGTCAAGTCATGTCATCTGAAGCCATGTAGGTTCATGTCCAAATTAGGTCAAGTAATTGCGTGTCCAAGCAAAAGCCAGAAGTTTCAACATAAAGTCACAAAAAACCAACAATTCCTAAATAAAGGTCACGGTCGGTATACCGTCGGTATAGTCCAGTACACCGTCGATACACCGGTCCAGAGATAAAAAAAAATACAATAAGTTATGGATTCCAAAAAATTGGTATACCTTGATATACTATAGTATACCGTCGGTATGCCATTCCAAGTAGGCAAAAAGTTACTGGAAAACAAAGTTCCATAAATTGATATACATCGGCACAGCCCAGTATGCCATCAGTATGCCGGCCAAGAGGAATGTCTAACAATGTCGGCAATATCGTTATACGTAGGCACAATCCAGTACACCGTCGGTATGCCGATAAGGTCCACATAAAAATATATAGAAATAAGGTCGATCGAAATTGGTTCCAATAATGAACATGGTTAAATCAAGTCTGATTTTTTGGACCCAAATCAACCCCAAAAATTACCAGAACTATGTCTAACAAGAAATCGAGTCTAGGGTAAGTCCTATATCATAATATGGACTAAAACTCACGGTCACAACTCTGGTAGCATCTCCGTTATCGAGTTACCAAAAAGGGACGAAACGAGATTCTACCAGAAAACAAAATTGAGATGGTCACTAGGTTAGAAATCACGATATGAATACTAATAGTAAAGCAAAACTAAACAAAATAACAATAATCAAGCACCAGGAAAGTAAAATGACTGAAAGTAAAAGAAGTTCACGAAATCGAAAAGATGTACTTACCTAACGAGAGCTCCCAGCCTTATCTTCTAGTCCACCACCACGAAGGGGTTCAGAAACCATACTTCAGGTCTCAAGACCACGCTTCCAAGCTCGAGAGAGGGAGATGAAGAAGAGAGGAGAGAGAAATAAAAAGAAGAAAATAAAATATATCGTGTACATTTTCTCTAGAAATATCACGAAAATATCTCTAAAATATCTTGAAAGTGAAACAAATATCTACCGAACAGTATATTGTAGTATACCATCAGTATACCGGTCAAGTAGTAAAGTTTCAATTTTGAGAATTTTTGGGCTTCCTTGAGATCCAATAAAATGCAGTAATTAGCTCAAAATACGTATCCGAATAAAATACGAATACTGTGAGACGAGTCTCACAACTATAGAGGAGGAATTCTTTCTCTCTCTTCTTTCCTCATTCCAAATAGATCCCCAATTATGTTCTTTCCCAAATTGACTCAACCTTCCACCAATTTCCTCTCAAATCACTTTCATTCTCTTCAATTTTCATCTTCTAAGAACCATTAGAGCTTGGATTGCAAGGAGCACTTGGAGAAAAAGGAATTGGCTAGGAGTATGTGTCCTAATTGTGTTCATTTGAGCATTTTATTGGAAATCCATCTCCTAATAGGTATAATTCTAAATTTCTCCTTCAATTAGACTATAATTCATGCATTTGACCATTAGTAACCCTTCCATGTTTAAAGACTACCCATAGAAAGAAGAACTATGTTCATTTGACCCCTACTGTGACTTCTATATTGAGTTTTGTGCAAATTTGGAGGAATTATGAGATTGATGCACCAAGTATTTGTCATTAGGTCAATTAGATCTAATTAGACTTAGATTGAGTATGTGAGTCTAGCTATGTATCCATAATTGGACACGAGTAAGGTGTATCATGATACGTTGTGATACATTATGAACAGAGTGCTAATTTAGGAGTTTTGTGCTTATTGGTATATTTTCTCTCTAATGTTCACAGTAACTAATCATATTATAATTATAAAGAATATTGGAGAATTTGGTATGTTAATTGATAGGGTATCACTTGTGGACTAAGGTGCTTGTCATTTGGCCACTACTAGAGTGTTTATCTATTTTAAATATTAGAATCATTGTTAGTGTATGAATATATATAAGTATATATACATATTAGTTTATGTATATATTAGTGTATATATTTATATACTTATCTGTGTGATATAGCCATGTATCTGGTGTGTGTGTTAGTGTGTGATGGTGTGTATATGCATATATTCAATGAAGGGTTGGGGAGTTCAGACTTGGCCAGTGCAGACAGTAGCTTGGAGGGAATCAGTGTACACTTGTGCACTGACTTGAGTGAATAGCAGATCTGGGTTGGTACCAAGTTACAGTAGAAATATTTAGTTGTAAGGGGTGTTAACAGTAGTGTACATGTTGTAGTGGTTAACTAAGGGTAGTTAGCAGAGGTGAGAAGGAAAACTGGACTGAGTGCAAGTGCACTTGAGTCACTACCAGAGCAGTGTTAAGGGGGAGAAACAACAATAGCAGTAAAAACTTTAGTCTGTACAAAGGTGGAGTAAAAGTGGGGCTCGGGTATGAACTAATACCTAGATTATCAGTATTAGAGGGGGAGGGTATTAGCAGATCAGTTGAGTGTGTCTGATACACTCAGGTAATAGTAGGCGCCAGTGAATTTGAGCAAGTGTAAAGATGATTAGGTATACCTGTGTGTGTGGGATATTGTATCATGGGTTTAAGGAGGAATACTGGACTATTTATAACTATAAAGTATGGCCTGCATTAGAGTGTCGTGCCCAAATTGGTTCAAACCATTGACTGCAGGGGAAAGAAGGTGTGTTGTGTTTGTGTCAGTTTGAGAGTTCGGTTCAAATACATGTTAAGGTGCAGCAAGTGGTGCAGGTACAAGTATTTAGTGAGATATAATTTAAGTGTGGGTTAGATTATCAGGTATAGAGTGGTCAGTTGAGTATCCTTGAGTACAGGATATAATGTTGGAGTAGCAAGGGTATGTATAGATGTGTATAACTAAGATATTAGGTAAGGTATAAAGTATATGATATTTTAACTAAGTATTAGAGTTATATCCTAGTGATTAGATATGGGATAGGCCTAAGGATTAGTTATATATTAAGGTAAGTTAGAGAATAGTATAAGTTATATATTGTTACTTAATGGTATTAACAAGTATAGCTAATACTTACTAGTTAGGAACCAATAAATCTAGGTATGACCTAGTATCTACCAATTTAGACTTGTAATCAACCTAGAAACTAGGTATGGACCTAAAATCAAAGTATTGGCCGAGTTTCACTAATATGAAATAGAAATAGCCTAAAGATCATATTCTAGCATATTTTATCATGATTATCACTTCTTTACACCAAATAGATTTTTGTATATGTATGTTCAATTGAGAGAAAATTTTATGTTAGAGATAATAATAGAAGAAATAGGAAGGATGGAAGTGTTCAAGGGTAATGAAGGAATAATATTTCGATCAGAATACGAAATTGAGATTTCAATATGCCTAATAAAATAAAATAAAATTTTGAAGTAATAATGATTATATAATGAGAACACCGGATTTAAAGGATATAAATTAAAGTAAAACTAGAGGCAATGATACAAAGGATGAGTAATAGAAATGTAGAGTCGGGTGAAAACAATAATATCAAACGACAAGAGAATAAAAATATGAATGCTAGGAGGCACATAAGACGAGATATGAGATATTTGCCTTAGAGGAACATACATAGCGGGCAGAAATCTTGAAATTTGATACCACAAATATTAGAACTTGAGGTAAAATTTAAAATTTGAAAGGGTAAACTCTTCTATGGACAATACTAAAAATTTGGTTAACTACACCTTACAATTTTTATTAAAATTGAGGGCAGAGGATCATAAGAATAATTAGAAACGACAAATAGGAAATATTGACGGACAAGGGGATAGTGAACTTACGAGGAGTTTCATGATTTAATATTGAATCGATGGACTAGAAGGATATGATAGAGGTTATTCTATCAAGGACAAAGTAGGAACATGAATTGGAAGCTTTAAGGTCGGTGTAATAAGAATCCAGATTTTGTGAAATATGAAGATTATGTGATATTCCTAAAAGAGGAGATGGGTGATGCATTATTTAATCTTAGGGTTGTGAGGTATTCATTTTTCTTGATCGTACATGTTTTGTGCTAGTGCTAGCTTCTTTCTTAATTTTTGAGAACGAAATTTTTTCAGGGGGATAGGATTGTAACCAACACTTTTTCATTATAGGGGTATTTTGGTCATTTTATAATTGCTATGGTTTTACATAAACAATTATATATATATTTATTAGCATGTGTTATAACTAGATACTTTGGACTTAGTGTTGGTTCACCCTAACAAGCCCAATTGACCCAACTCGACCCATTGACTAGTCATGACTAAATTAGAATTAATTAGTTATTAGATTAAAATTAGATGGATAGAATATTCATTCCATTAATAATAGATCCCTCCCCATAATTAATATTTATTCATGACAACCTAATAGGGGTGTAATAGACTTTTACACCAACTTGTAGCATAAGAAAAGGAGGGGTCGGCCTTATATTAGAAGAGAGAGAATCTCATCATTCCATTATTCCATTCATTTCATTTCCATGAAACCCTAGTTTGTCCTTCCCGAAATTTATCCAACCCTCCATCAAATTTCACCCAAACCATTTCAAAATTCTTCTCATTCTCACCATGAAGGAAGCCTAGAAGTTTGGAGAGCAAGGAACACCATTGAAGAAGAACTAACTAGGAGGAATTGTGCTCACTTGTGACCATTTGGAAAAGTTCATTAGGAATCCATCTTCTAATAGATAAAATTTATATTTCCCTATAAATTTCAATTCTAATTGTCATAATAGACCTAAAGGAATCCTCCCATGGCTAAGGACTACCTATAGGAAGAAGAACTAGGTTCTAATAGGCTCTATTGTGATAGTTACATTGAGTTTTGTAGCCAAATTGAGAAAAATCTAAATTTGGTGCACTAAGTATTTGAGAATAGGTCTATTGGTTATTAGACACTCTAATCCATGTATTTTAGGGGTCTACGTGTCCATAATTGCATACAGGGAGACCGTATCATTATACGTCATGGTAGGTGTCAGCAGAATGTGTGTTTTGGTACCAATAGTGGCTAGTTCCTTTGGCTTTGCTTTTAATTAATTATAATAGGTGTTTATTTATATATTAAGCATTGTTCGAATGTTCTAATCTTGTGTGGATGGGTGTACCACCTTGGTGTGGCTATTCGTGGTGCGTATCGTGTGTATGGGAGATTATACGAGTGTGTATCACCAATGCACACGAAGTATTTGGAATTTGGCTTGATTGTGTGCATTCATCATGAGTATTACATATATATGTATATATATAGTTGTATTAATATATGTATATCGCATATATGTATATGTGATGAGTTATAGAGGAGTGAAGTGTATACTATGTGTCATGTACAATATGGTGCACATGAGGGGTTGTGATTGCTGTGGTTTAGTGTTAAGTAGTGTGTGCATGTGGCACTCCAAAATTGGAGGTTCTATAATAGTAGCATTAAGAGTAGTGAACAAAAAGTGGGTTAGTGATGTGTGGTTTAGGTGTATGGTATGGGTATGTGTCAGTTAGAGAGTGAAGGATATTCAGGTATGTACAACAGTGTTGGCAAGAGCAGTGCTCGAGTCTGAGCTAATAACAACAAGGTGAGAAGAGAGGGGAACTAACGAGAGTAGTAGCGACAAGGTGAGCCAGAGTTGAGGTAGAAAAATAGTGAACTGTGTACTTGGGAGTGTGCTATAGAGTTCCAATGGTAGAGTGGTGTAGAGATGAGGGTTATAAGAATGTAGGCAGTAAGGATTGGCTCGAGTTGTAGTGGAAATTCGTACAGGTAAAGGGTTTGAGTCATGGGACTGTCTATAATTAATTGTAGTGAGCAAATTTGGTGCCAAGTAGGATCTGCAGGAGTGAGGTTCGAGTGCAGGCTTATTGGGGAGTTGCTTGGCAACGTTTAAATGCAGTAGCAGTAGTGCCAAGCAAAGGCAGTTGCAGTAAGCAAGTTTGGTGCCATGTAGGATCTGTAGGAGTGAGGCTTGTGTGCAGGCTCGAGTTTTGGGGTATCAATGGACCTTAGAGGAAGTGGAGTGTTTCAAGGTGTAGGCATCAAGGAGTATCAGATTTTAGTAAAGGGGAAGGTATGTGAATGCATGAGGTGGATTGTGTGTACTAATGGGTAACGAAGATGTGTATTCCAAGATACAAGTAACTAGGTGTTAAGTTTCTGGATTAGACTAAGGTATGTTTGATACAGAGTTGTGATAGAGTGGGAAGTGAGGGTTATGGTTAGTATTACAATCATAGTGTTGAGTTAGTTAAGTTTATTACTAGATACAAAGTTAGTGAGGGTAAGTCTTGGGGCATCCTAAGATACTCAATTATAGCTAAGATATATATAAGTTATATACACATATACCTCTTGATATGCTTGATGTTAGATACTAGAACACGTTTATTACCATGATTATTTGGTATGATTAGTCTAGGCTAGTGTCAAGTATAACAAGGTGTGTCAAGATTTGGATACCAAGTTTCAAATTTGGTATAAGTAGTGTACCAAGTTATTGAGATACCAAAGTGTTGGGTTAGTTAAGCCAAAGGGGTATTGGGTCACAGTATGGGTATTGCTAGTATATTAGATAACTAAGGTTTTGGTATTACCTTAGAATTAAGTAAGGTATTAACTTAGTATTAATAGTTATAACTAGTATAAGGCTAGTGTAAACTAGTATACCTCAGTATGACCAAGAAAACCTGAAGTAGCAAGATATTAACCTAGTAGCACTTTTTAACCCAACCCTTAGATAAATATGAACCCAAATTGATATATTGACCTAGTTTGGCTCTAAAAATCCAGAAATGACCTAGAAACCTCATTTTTAACCTAGTTTAATATATTTACTACTCCAAATCACTCTTTAACATGGGATTTCATATATAGGACATTTGGACTCCAGTTCAGACATAATTTGGTATTCATTGCCCAGGACCACAGTCGAGTATATTCTCTGATAGTTTTTATTATTTTGATGGTTAATATAATATCAGTTTTGTAGTGTTCTACTTGATTCCTGACATAATGTTACACAGATTGGTTTATCCTGGATCCTGTCATGAGATGTTATTTTCTTGTAGACCCTGTACATGTCCTATAATTCTTGTACATGTATAGACAAAAATTCAGGAGAAGGTTGGCCCCCTTGTTCTATGAATCTTGTGTTCTAATGTGTCTTGGTTGGATTCACTATACTAGTCGAAGGACGGGAAAAGTATTAGATAGTTATGTTATCATACCCCACCTATTTTTGCAGATCTCACCCTCACCAGATGCAGGGTGTAGCCTGATATTAATACTTGTGCATAGCTTCCCATATATGATTGGCCTATTCCCCTTCCTTGTACTTATGCATAGTCAATCATACATGATTGACCTGATCCCTTACCCGTACTTGTGCATAGCCAATCATATATGGTAGAGCCTGATCTTGTTCCAAGCCGATCACATAACAAACTAATATTTCAAACACTTAACTAGTTTGCTTTATTACTTAGCTAGTTTGCTTTATTCTTTTATTCCAACTTATACTTGATGAGCCTGATATTCACTAGTTTAGTCACTGCTCATTATTTTATTGTGATTAATGTTTCTCCAGTTTCCTTATATTACCAGTATTATATTTCCATCATCTATATTTATTACTTATTATTTTGTAGTCTTAATCAATTTAATTGGAATTGCTGTTATTTTATGTTCTTCGCTCCAATCCTGGCTGGATAACATTTTTCAGTATTGATTTAGAGAGTCGGTATCCAACTCACCATGGACTTAGAGAGTTTTAGGAGAGTCAGTCCCCATAGAGGCGACACAGCTGGTAGTGACTTAGCTAACTTAGTATTTTTATATTGGACTGGATTTGTTTCCAACTTTGAGTCTTTGATATATTATTTTTGAGACTTATATTGTTGTTGAGTATGGATAGACTCTTAGACTTATTGATGGAGATTTGAGATGTATATTTTTAGACTTCTCTTGAATTCTTTCATATCATATCGTTCCTTCATCTTCCCTATAATTTAATTGTGATTAAGTATTGATATTGTCATTTTATTATCATCTTTTTCTCCTTATGGAGTTGAGATTATCATTGACATGTTACGATATTATTGAGGGGTTGTTAGATAGTATTGATGACCTGGACAACGTTAAACCACCGATGCTGCGGCGTAGGCTGGACGTACCCACGTACTCGTGCCTCAATTATCCGGTTGTGGGACATGACAGTGGAACCATGGTGAAAGAGAAGGAACTGACACATCAGTTGATGGCAGAGTTTATGGATATTTTTTTGGAGGAGTTGTCGAGCTTGCCACCACACTGAGCATTGAATTCTCTATAGATTTGGTGCCAGGCACTTAGTCGATATCTTCGTACTTCTATCGGGTCAATAATAGTGAACTAGCAAAGTTGAAGAAGTAGGTGGATGAGTTACAGGATAAAGGCTTCATCAGATCCTATTTATCACCGTATGGTGCTCAGATATTATTTGTACCGAAGAAGGATGGGTCGGTACACATGTGTATCGACTACAGGGCTTTGAACAACCTAACTATCAAGAACAAATACCCGCTGCCGATGATAGATGATCTCTTTGATCATTTGAGCAGAGCAAAGGTATTTTTGAAGATAGACTTAAGTTCGGAATACCACCAGGTAAAAGTGAAGGAGGATATTCAAAGACGGCTTTTCGGACTCGGTACGACAAGTTTGAGTTCTTGGTGATGCCGTTTGGGTTGACCAATGCCTCGGGAATATTCATAAATCTGATAAACAAGGTGTTCCACCAGTATCTTGATAAGTTTGTGGTGGTGTTCATTGAATATATTCTTGTGTATTTGATGACGCTGGAGGAGCATTTGAGGATAGTTTTGAAGACTTTCAGGAAGGAGAAGCTTTACGGAAAGCTTTCAAAGTATGAGTTCTTTCTTGACAATGTTGAATTTCTGGGTCATGTGATGACTGGAGACGGGATTTCAGTAGACCCGAAGAATATCATGGCAGTGGATTCATAGGCTACTCCGAGTTCAGTGGCAGAGATCAAAGGTTTTCTGGGGCTGACATGTTATTATAGGATATTTGTACAACACTTCTCCAGGATTGCAGAGCCGATGACTAGGCTGACCAGGAAGGATATGGAATTTGTCTAGACAGAGGAGCGTCAGGCCACTTTTGATGAGCTGAAGTAAAAATTGACGACAACTCTAGTATTGACGTTGCCATCAGTATTAGGTGAATTCACTATTTATAGTGATGCTTCAAGAAAGGTTTAAGGTTGTGTCTTACAGCATAATGGGATGGTAAATTCCTATGCTTCTAGGCAATTACGTTATCATGAGAAGAATTACCCTACCCATGACTTAGAGTTGGCTGCAGTCATCTTTGCTTTAAAGCTGTGGAAACACTATTCGTACGAAGATCGTGTGAAGATTTTTATAGACCACAAGAGCTTGAAGTACATGTTTACACAGAAAAAGCTAAATATGAGACAGCGATGGTGGTTTGATATGGTGAAGGAATTTGACATATCTTTGCAGTACCACCCAAGGAAGGCCAACGTAGTCGCTGATGCCTTGAGCAGATATCTAGTGGCTATGTACTTGACGACAAATAAATACTTGTTGGCCGATCTCGAGAGCTTGGATATTGAGGTGTTAGTTTCTAAGCTGATGAACATTATCAGGCTACGCAGTATGATGATGAGTCTCTGAAAAGTATCAGGGCACATGTTCGGATGGGATTATCAAAGGACTTCACTATTATTGAGGATGGATCATTGTGGCACGATACCATATTGTGTGTGTCGAGTGGAGCATTGCGAGAGGAGGTTCTTTAGGAGGCACATCGATCTTAGTATTATATGCTTCCCGGTGCCAACAAGATGTATAGAGACATGAGCGAGCATTTGTGGTGGTATCGTATGAAGCGAGAAGTAGCACACTTCGTATCCAGGTATTTAGTATGCAAGAAGGTAAAGGCAGAGAGGCAGATGCCAAGTGGTTTACTTCAGCCTTTACCCATTCCAGAGGAAAGTGGGAGCATGTGACCACATATTTTGTTTCGGGACTTCCGCGTTCTCCAGGAGTAAAATACGCGATTTCGGTTATCTTTGACAGGTTGACCAAATCAGTCTACTTCTTGCTATTCAAAGTGGATATGTTTATGGAGAAGCTAGCGAAGATGAATGTGCGACAGATTGTCAGATTGCATGGAGTTCCAGTGAGCATCATCTCATATCGGGATAGTGATTTTATATCCCACTTCTAGAGGAATTTGGAGGCTAGCTTGGGCACATAGTTCAAGTTCAGTACTACATATCACCCCCAAACATACGGGCAGTCGGAGAGGACTATTCAGACTCTCGAGGATATGCTTAACACTTGTGTTTTAGAATTCAGAGGTTCTTGGAGGATTATCTTCACCTGGTAGAGTTTGCTTACAACAACAGTTACCAGGCCAGTATAGAGATGTCACCATTAGAGTGCTAATTTGGGGGTTTTGTTCTTATTGGTATATTTTCTCCCTAATATTCATAGTAACTAATAATATTATATATATAAATTATTATTTGATATGTATATTTAGTGTTGGTTGCATATGGGAGAATTTGGTATGTTAATTAATAGAGTATTACTTGTGCACTTAAGGTGCTTGACATTTGACCACTACTACAATGTTTATCTATTTTAAATATTAGAATCATTGTTAGTTTATGAATATATATATAAATGTATATACATATTAGTTTATGTGTATATTTATATACTTATCTGTGTGATATAGCCATGTATCAGGTGTGTGTGTCTGTGTGTGATGGTGTGTATATGCATATGTTCAGTGAAGGGTTGGGAAGTTCATACTTGGCTAGTGCAGACAGTGGCTTGGAGGGAATCAGTGCACATTTGTGCACTGACTTGAGTGAACAACAGACCTGGGTTAGTACCAAGTTGCAGTTGCAATATTTTGTTGTATGTAGTTTTAACAGCAGTGTACATGCTTTAGCGGCTAACTGAGGGTAGTTAGCAGAGGTATAGGGGAAAACTGGACTGAGTGAAAGTGCAATTGAGTCACTGCCAAAGCAGTGTTAAGGAGAAGAAACAACACAAGCTGTGATCACTTTAGTGTATGCAAAGGTGGAGTGAAAGGGGGCTCGGGTATGAACTGATACTTGGAGTATCAGTGTTAGAGGGGGAGGGTATCAGCATATCAGTTGAATATGTCTGATACACTCGGGTAATAGTGGGTGACAGTGCATTTGATTAAGTTTAAAGATGATAAGGTATACTTGTGTGTGTAGGGGATGTTGTATCATGGGTTTAAGGGGGGACTACTTGACTGTTTATAACTGTGAAGTGTGGCCTGCACTAGAGTACATTGCCCAGGTTGGTTCAAGCAATGACTGCAGAAGAAATAAGGTATGTTGTGTATGTGTCAGTTTGAGAGTTCAGTTCAAATACATGTTAAGGTGCAACAACTAGTATAACTAATACTTACTAGTTAGGAACCTCAAAATCTAGGTATGACCTAGTATCTACTAATTTAGACTTGTAATTAACCTAGAAACTAGGTATGGACCTAAAATCAAGGTATTGGCCTTGTTTGACCTAGTTTGACTAATATGACCTAGAAATGGCCTAGAGATTATATTCTAGCATATTTTATCATGAATATCACTTATTTAAACCATAGTGATATGATATTTCATATATAGGTCTGTGTGACACCAGCTCGGACACCGAATTATACTATTTTCTCATAACCACAGGCGAGTATATCTCTCTATTAGTTTTTATTACATTATAGTGTACATATCATATATTCTAAAATTGTATACTTGATTCTAAGATATTGTTACACGGACTGGTACTAAATGGATCCTGTCAAGAGATCTTATCCCTTATCGTGTACTACGGATACTCCTTCCACATGTATTTTATCGTGTGCATTGGGTATTCCTTGTGCTCATGTTCATTTGTGTTCTCTATGTACTTACATATATTCATGTACGTAACGTGTCGTGATCGAATCCATGAGTATTGGTTAGGCACTACTAAAAATTGTGGGGTTAGCGATGCCAAAAAATATCGCTAATGTCACTTCCATTCCCAGATTTGGTATTTCTTGAATTTGTGATATTTAAATTTTTTCCTTTAGATGCATTAATATTGTATTTAAATGTAGCTTTCTGTTAATTATGTTGTATTTATTTAATGGTATTTCTGTTTATTGTGGGAGACTGCCCGAGACCAGTAGTGAACATCTTGGCAATTGCCATAGACCCGTGCTAGGACTCGTATATAGGATGGATAACATACCCCGTTCACTCTTGGAACCACTAAGCCTATTTTGGATGGTTGAGATTGGTTGAAGAGTGTCATGAATTAATCCTAGGGCTAACCTCATTTCTCCACTTGGTATATATATGTGGTTTTCTCTCTCCTCCTTTATTCTTCCTCATTTCCACTTTCCTTCCTCTTTTTTCTTCCACCTTCTCTCGAGAGCTCCCCTTGACCGAAACCCTAAGTCCTATCCCTAGGCTTAGTTCTAGGAAAAGATTTGTTAGTCTACCAAGGCAAGTACATCTTGCTCAAAGTGGTGAAGCTATAGATATTTGGATTTTCATATATATGTTGTTTAAAATATGGTTGATGGAAAATGTTTTCCTTGAGTTGCTGATTATATTTAGTTCTTGGAGTTTTGGATTTTGATGTATAGATTTTTGTAAATCTGAGTTTTAAGATTTGGATTTTTATGTGTTCTATGAGTTTCCCTAGTTTGATCCACTAAAACTTAGTGTTTTCAAAAACTAGTTGTTCTTTATGTTAGATCATTTTATTTCGAGAATTTTGGCTTTTGTTTCACTTGATTTGGACTTAAAATGAAGGGTTTATGAAGACAACATTTTTTTGATTTTTGGAGCTTTTTTTGCCATAACTGAACTTGTTGTCTAGAGAAGACGAAGTTCTCATACGTCCAGCGCAATATGCGTCCAAAACATTTATGCGACATGATCCTTATGCGGCTGGACTCTTTGTCGCATAGCCAAACAACATGCGTCCATCTTGTTGGATGCATGACTACTGATTTACATAAGTGTCCTTGAACATTTTGTGAATTCACTCGCTGAACGAATGAGAAATTCGCTAGTCCAAAAGCTACTCCCTGTGACATCGAACTCATGCGGCAAGCAGAGCATGCGACCACCTTCCCTTGGACGCATGACTCTAAACTTTGGCGCATCTTTCTATGATTTTGTCTTTTCTTCCTATCGCACTTTATGTCACATCACACTTTATGTCATATCACTCTTTATGTCACTTCACTGACACACATTTAATATATATCACTTCGGCACTTGTTCCAAGGAGTGGACTTTGCCTTGACGATATGCGGCACCTGCGTCATGCGACAAGCAGTCCATGTGGCCTGGAGACATATGCGGTTAGCTCATCTATGCGGCCATTCGCCTGATCAGTACATACGGCCTGACCTATGCGGCAATTCATGCGTGCACTTCTCATACGCGCATGTGATCCGAGTAATCTATATACACGTTCCATGATTTCTTAAGTTAAATTATTTTATTTAAAATATTTCTTTGTTCTATGGGGTTGGCCTTGACAATTGCTTGTTATTGATCCTAAGCAAGAAATAGACTTAGTAACCAGACTGTGCTAGACCTGCGAATGTGCTAAAACTAACTATGTGCATAGTATGATTATATGTTGTAGTAGACCATGTGGCAACCCAGAGTAAAATCAGATTAGTAGATTAACTTATCCTTGTTCGTCGAATAGAATGAGGGGCATAGTTCTGCTCGAGAGACGATCTACAATCCTGGTCCTTGTTTGGATTAAGGATTATGGATCGACTCCTGAGTGGTTCACACTTTTTTCCTTACTCACGTTCGACGGCAAAATTGTTGATTCGAGGATTTTATCAAGATTTGATTTCTAATTGATTGGTAATTGGTGTACCTGATTTGAGGAGATTATATTTGGACCAAGTGTCCCCATGTGATAAGACTCATATGACCAACTATAAGTTTGGAAATTGGACACGAATACTGTATCTGTGCTGATACTACTATTGTATGATACTTGTTTATGATTTAATATCCGTCGAGGTGCGACACATCCTGTCACGTGTTAAATGATTATATTTGGGTTTTTCATCGAGAATGCCTACAAATTCATGAATACGTGATAGTATAAATATATATATTGTTTCCCCGGCACGAGCATAATAAGTGAGTCAACTACCAATATGTGGCTAGGATTTTTTATTGTATGAATATTGCATACACGTTCGGGTGAATCCATATTTGACTTCAATGGATTCGTATCTAGCATGCCCATACTTCGTACAACATCTCAAGGGAAATCCTCATGTGACCATGCCTTGAGATTTCAAATACAACCTAGGGCTAATTAGGTAACGAAAAGTGGTAGTAATATTGGAGGGAACGCTATCCCGAGATCATGCCAACGAACCTTCCCACAGAGATTCATTATTAGTGCGCTATGGGCTGGCCACCACAGATACTGCATATCATCTGCCTTAGTAAACTGCAATATCTGACTATTATAATGCTGAGCAACTGTTTCAATATAGGAACACTGGAACCGCTAATATCGTATTTTTAGTACAGTGGACCTACGGGGGACTGGTGCATCCTGCAAGTACTTATTTTATTATATTGGTTCGCTTAGCTCATGTTCGACAATGGAGTTATCTAACGATACTTATTATACAATATTTTTGAGATAACTCAGGCTCCACATAACAAGCCATAAGATTGATTGGCCGATCTAACAGAATATGTGCGGGTAGTCTAGGGACCTGAACTATTGTGCTGTTCAACCCTTGTCCTTGGTTGGTTTTAGGGTTGCGCCAATGCGTCACAATAGATCATGTACCGAAGCTGCATATTATATCTATATCTTAGCTTGTATTACGACATGTGTGTCCTGGAGTATATTGATGTATTATATCTTCGTCGTATTCATAATTGGTTAGTCATACCCTGTCTCAGAGTAGTGCGGCACCTCTTGTCCTTGTTTGATTGTATGGGTATCCTACTGCTCCGATGAAAGGTCATACGCTTGCATTTATGGCACAAATTTTCCTATTTAATATATTTTATTGGTTTTTGCTTTATTCACTTATGCTCCTTTATGATACTTGCTATCGGGGCCCAACTCCGCTGGTTTTGATTGGCTAGGTTTAGTAGCAGAGCCCGAGGATCATGTCTTGTATCTATTCGATGGCGCACACCAGGAGGATGTCCGCCGAGGAACTTGAGTGTGTTTCTTCTCCCCCCACTATGAGTATTATTTTATTTTACCTTTTTGGCATTTAGCCGACGACACTTGTTAGCCGGTTTATCTGGACATTAGTTCCTCTATATGATTGTATATTATTCAAACCGTGGCTGACTTACAGTCATGTACTCTTGACAATGCACTAGTGTACCATCCAGTATAACTAGTTTTATGATCATTCTGATAGAGCGTCATGGACGCCTAACTTCTTTATCTTACATGTTCATTATTATTATTTCTTGGTTGATGACTGAGACATAGATGTTCTTTACCCTAGGTAAATTGATTGTATCATTCATCGCCTTATCTCTTGACAACAATAGCACATTATGGCTTACTTTGGTATTCTGCAAGGTGTGGTTGGCTGAGTCACTCCCCCGCTTGTAGAAGCATGAAAAAAATGCTTGGAAGATCTACGCAGCATCTTGATACAGAGCAGCATAAGCAGAGGCCTTCAAGAGCCATCCAGCGTAAAACAGGGTTCTTCATCGCCTCCATGGCGTAAAATCCAGCCGCTCTCAAAGCAGCGTTAAAGCGTACGAGGAACGCTTCGTATTCCCGAAAAGAAACTGTCCAGTCACGCAGTAAACCTGACCTCTGACTCCTGACAAAAAGTGCTGCACAGCTACCCAAACGACGGCTGGGAACGGGGGCAGACCCCTCGGGACGCGCTCCATAGTATGATGGCGGATCTCAGCATTTAATGCAGAGGATTTGGTTAAAATATCACCAAACCGGCGCTTACTAAAATCCCTGGGCATAAACCGCTCTTTCGCGTGCAAAGAGAACACGCTGCCTTGTTTTACACAGGCAAACATTGGCTGTTTTACGCTCCGCAGAAGACAAACCGCCTGCCACGTCAAAAGCTGTGCTTCGTACAGGGCTCGAGGCACGTCTCTCCGCCAAAAGCACACAGAGCGGTAACAGTGTCCCCTCAAGGCACGTCCCTCCGTCAAAACGCACAGAGCGGTGACAGTGTCCCCTCAAGGCACGTCCCTCCGTCAAAACGCACAGAGTGGTGACAGTTTCCCCTCAAGGCACGTCCCTCCGTCAAAACGCACAGAGCGGTGACAGTGTCCCCTCAAGGCACGTCCCTCCGTCAAAACGCACAGAGTGGTAACAGTTTCCCCTCAAGGCACGTCTCCGCATTTAATGCACAGGATGATGGCAAATCTCTGCCAAAGATTTGATCTCCAAAAGCCGTAATTCTGGCTAAAGACGTCCACATCAGCACCCTGGCACGGTACGCAGCGGCTTCTATGCCCATTCAGGATCTGTGCTCCTACGGCTTTCGCGCCCCCTCAGTCTCTACGACTGCTCGGCTTCCACGCCTACTCGGCTTCTATGCCTGTTCGGCTTCTATGCCTGCTCGGCTTCCACGCCTACTCGGCTTCTATGCCTGTTCGGCTTCTATGCCTGCTCGGCTTCCATGCCTGCTCGGCTTCTATGCCATGGTGACGGACATTTGGCTTCTACGCCAACCCCTTCTACACAATGGATACCTACCTACGTGGCTTTTACGCCGTGATCTTAGTAGCAATTGTACGCGTTGTGTCCCCTTAGTTGGACCCGCGTCACCCGCTCATTCAAAAGATCATCTATACGTAGACATTGGTTGCTTTAACCGTTGTGTAATAGGGTGCTGTACTTTCCACTCCTCGGTTGCTACACCAACGGAGTGGTCACTGTCACCAAAGACTCTATAAATAGAGGCCCCTATCAATGGGGAACAAGGTCGGAAAAATTGGTCAAGAAACCGATATCAGATCCAAGGTCGACAATTTGGAAGATCGAACAAGGTCACCGAACCGGAGATCAGGAGATAGAGAGAGAGAGAGAGAGAGAAGAATACAGAGCTCAGGCAAGGAATAGGGAGCGACGACCTTCAGCATCGCGCATCCACCCTCCTTCGCAACCTCCGAAGCTGCATCCTGTCTTCCACGGCACTTCTTCAACATCGTGTAGTCCAAGGGCTAAAGTGATCGACCGCAGATCAGACACCTATAGCAATTTATAGCCAGATTAAATAAATTATACTCCCGCATCCTCGTATAGGATCGAATTGTACAAGTTTGTTTTTAAACCAAAGGGCACGGGTCTCGTATAAACCCTGTCATTGAAATACACTTTCATTCTTTCGTTTAATACCACAAACAAGATGGCGACTCTGCTGGGGACATCCTTCTCTTCTGACGAGGAAGTAATTGCTCAACACGATGCGGTACCTGTAGGAACCGTGAAGAAGACACTGGTCGTTCATTTCGACCAGTCTGCCTACGAAGACATGCTTCGGACTGGGGGTAGCTCTCACTCTCTCTCCGTCCAAGACAACAGGAAGCTACGCGAAGTGTGGATGCCCAAGACATCCTCCGCCATTCCTGTGGACTCTCCGATCTCTCCGATCTCTCCGACCAATGAGGTGGTAGCATCGCTCCCTCCGTGCCTCGCACGTAAAATTTAGTCTCCCGCTACGCGCGGTACAGACAAAACTTCTGGTAAAGCCTCAGCGCTAACCCAGGAGTATCCACTGCGCTATACGCGTAGAAATCAGTCTCCCGCTACGCGCGGTATAGACAAAACTTCTGGTAAAGCCTCAGCGCTAACCCAGGAGTATCCACTGCGCTATACTTGCAGAAACCAGTCTCCCGCTACGTGCGGTACAGACAAAACCTCTGATGGTGCCTCAACGCCAAATCAGAAGTACAGATCACGCTCCAGGCACAGGACGACATCTGACCTCTACGGTGGACCAGATGAGCGCCGTGATCTCCGCAAGAGGAAGCAAGCAGGCGAGTACTCAACTCCTCGGCCGTTACACCAGCGAAGAAGCAATCTGCCTATCCTCCAGATTATGCGGGAAGACGACGGTCGACTGAACACCTCTTCAGCTTTACGCCTGTCTGAGCGAATCTCCAAATCACGCCTGGTAAGCCCCACGGCGCAAAACAAGCTCAAATTGCTACTCCTGACCTACGCGAATGCCTAGTCCAGAAGCGTAGGGAGAGGGGACCTTCCGATATGTCTATTACGCCCCCTAGGGAACAATGTTGTAATAGTCATAAGATTGTGATTGACTGCTACTGTTCTAAAGCAAAATGATCGGTCTTCGACCGATTGAACTACTCTCAATCTTTCCCGGAAGAGGAGCACGCGTATGCGTCCGTGAACATGGCTTCACGCATACCTAGAAGAGGGTCGAGCTCAAAGCGTCTTCCCTCTGGACCTCCGAGCCAGAGAAAATTTGAAGACCTCCTCAGGAACGCTAAAGCCGGGGTATTCCAAAACACCCGTGCAAGGTCACAGCAACCAGCTCCGTACTCGTCTGATTCCGACGCTGGGGGTCGCCAATCTCCCAAATCAGATGCCGAGAGTATAGAGTCGACTTCTGCTGCGACCTATACTTACCCTTCGATGACGCCCAGAGAAATGGGAGCTTACGCCATCGAAGACGAACGCGAGGGAGCGTCGCCATCAGGAGACGCAGAACAACGCATCACTGACCTGGAGACATCGCTGAAACAAATACAATCTGTAATGGAGAATATGCACCAGATGATGCTAACTCAGCACGCAACTGCCATGGCTCAAGCATCGGTTCCGCCAACACAGATACATGTGGGGGTGGACTTGCCACCATCCGGCCCAAGCCAAGAACCTGCTCTAGATCAAGAGTCAGCAGTTCCTCCGCTTCCAACGGAAAATCTGATGCAGGCGGTCCGGGAGTTGAAAGCCCAGTTCGATGCCTTGAAGCACAAAGATCAGCTCAAGAAACTGGGAATCAACCAGCCATACCCAGCTATCTGGGAAGAGGTCCCTTTCCCTCCAAAATACAAACCTCAGGCGATGGCTCTGTTCGAGGGAAAAACATCACCAAGCCAATACATGAACTATTTTAGTATGATGACGGTGCTGCTACAAGGGATCGATGCCCTCCTCACTCGGGTGTTCAAAGGCTGCCTCTCAGGAGTAGCCTATCAGTGGTACCGTAGCTTGGCGGACAACTGCATTACTTCCTTCGAGGATTTCAAAGCTCTATTCTTCACGCGATTCTACGAGGGAGGAATGGACATGTCTATGTCCTCTCTCATCGAAGTCAAGCAGAAGGAAAAGGAAGACGTTCGCATCTTCATCGAACGCTTTCGTCAGGCCACCTTACAAATGCCTCCAGGAGTTCCAGACTCAGCATTGGTGGACATTTACAGGAAGAACCTCCTTCCTGTGGTCTCGGTGTTCACAGGACCATATCAGTTCCATGATTGGCCCTCGTTCATCCTCTCGGCGGTAGCAGCCAAAGACAACAGACGCAAGGTGCGCGACAATGGCATCATGATCTTCGCCTCTGACAGAAGCAAGAGGTCATCCCCTGGCAGCGACCATCATCGTGGTCCCAAAGGGAAGGAAGCACTAGCAATCAACACGGCCAAGCCAAAGATTGTGGCGACCGCCCAAGCGAAACCAGGGGCTCCGAGGCCCGTCGAAGTCTACTCTTTCTACGACGACGATATCCCGAGTATCTTCGAATGTCTCGTCAAAAGTGGCAAGATCACCCTCCCAGAACTAAGGCGGCCCCAGGAGGTCGGCAATACTGACGACCCAAAATACTACATCTTCCACAGATACGTGCACCACCCGACAAAGGCGTGCTATGTGCTAAAAAGGACGATCTAGGGGTTGATCGATGCTAAGGCCATCACTCTGCACAACACCGAGAAAACGGTCACGGCCAACATGATCTCTCTGCAGTTTGGCAATTTGCCTCCCCAAAAGGTCCCTGATGGTGTTACACCCATCTCCCGGGCAACGATGAACCTCGTTAACCTTCCCCCTGCTAGGGATCAAGGTCACAACCCGGTGCCCCTAACTATCCGGCGGGGCGAGATTATGTGGGTTCACCAAGATTTGGTGTCAGATCTAGAGGAGGAGACCAAGGCAACCAGGGCTACCCCCAAGAAGAATCCCAAATACAGATCATGCTACATGGTCACAACTTCTTCTACATCAGACGGAGAAGCAGTATCCGTCACGAGTCCCTTCATAGATTTCGTGGCATATGGAATCTTGCCAGAGGACCCCAAAGAAGCAGTATCCGTCAAGAGACGATCGTTACGCTTCTACTTCGATGCATCTTCACAATACCTGTATCGCCGGACCTACGACGGACTGCTGTTAAGATATCTCGTTGGCACCGAGGCACAACAAATTATCCGTGAAGCTCACGACGGCGTGTGCGGAGCACATCAGCCCGATCCTAAGCTGCAAGAGCGCATCAGGAGAATGGGCTATTACTGGCCTACTATGATCACAGACGCGATCAGTTATGCAAAACGATGCAGGGCCTGCCAGGTCCATGCAGACTTCATACATCAACCGTCTGAATATCTACATCCTACGATTGCTTCCTGGCCCTTCGAAGCCTGGGGTATGGATATCGTTGGGCCCATTCACCCGTCTTCCTCCAGAGGCCACCGGTTCATACTGGCCATCACAGATTACTTTTCTAAGTGGTCCGAAGCAATCCCTCTGGCGGAAGTAAAGGCGTCTGACGTAATCAGCTTCATCAAGCACCATGTTATTTATCGCTTTGGGATTCCCCGAAGGATAATCCACGACAATGGACCTCAGTTCATCAGCCAAGCGTTTCATCGGTTTTGCGATAATAATCGGATACACAACATTGCCTCTACGACATATTATCCAGCTGCTAATGGTTTGGCGGAAGCCTTCAACAAAACCATTATCAAGCTCCTGAAGAAGTTCGTTTCTTCAAACAAAAGAGACTGGAACGAGAAGCTGGGCGAATATCTCTGGGCATACCGCACAACGGTACGGACACCAACAGGTTGTACCCCCTTTTCACTAGTCTACGGAAGTGAGGTGGTCCTTCCTATCGAAATCTAGATCCCGTCGCTCTGAATAGCCGTGACTAGTGAGCTGACTCGAGAAAAGAATGACCTGTTGAGGCTCCAAGAGCTCGAAAGATTAGACGAGAAATGCCTCCAAGCTCAGCAGCGCATCGCGCTCTACCAAGCACGCATTTCCAAAGCTTTTAATCATAAAGTAAAGGAAAGAGTGTTCAAAAGTCGGTGAGCTAGTTCTAGCCGTGAGAAGGCCGATGATCCTAACTCACAGAAGTAAAGGCAAATTCCAGCCCAAATGGGAGGGCCCTTATGTGATCGAGACAACGTTCTCAAACGGCGCCTACAGGATAGCCCAGCCCAACGGAGATCTGTTAATGGCTCCTATCAACGGCAAATTCCTGAAAAGGTACTATGCCTAATCTCTCCTGCTCAGAGAGGAAAATAGCAAGGACCTCGATTCTGACAAAACTACTTCCAAAAACATAATTAGTTGGGTTACACTCTATCATGTCCGCATGACCTCTGAATAGATATGTCCCGCTAAGAAGTTTATCGAGAGTTTATCACGTCCATACTACCTCTGATATCACTCTCACCCAACCTGTCATTTACATTCCAAAATGATGGGTCCACAACAGTCAGAAAAGAGTCGCTGTTATTTATTCCCGAAGAAGGCAGAATTACATATGAAGGGGTACATCAAGATGGCGGAGTAATCAGGCCATGAATCTGCCGCTCTAGTGCAGCTACCCTCTCATTCCTAAGGGCCAAAGCATCGGCGCGAGCCTGCTCCAGCCGTGCCTTCGAAGTATGCGCAAGGGTCAGATTAGCCCTTGCCCGAAGGCAGCCCGTACGGGCAGCTTCCGCACGGTCCAGATCCCGTCGCGCTTCGCTCAGTCGACCAGTCGCTACCTCCACACCTGTCAATGACTGGGAAGCCCACTCCTCTTCCCGAGCAAGTTTTTCCCGCAGCTTGGAGACCCTCGCCGCATTCCCTTCATGCTCGGATCGACACTGCATCTCAACGGCAAGGGCTTCTTCCACAACAGCTCTTCTCCTATCCATCTCCAGCTTATGCGTCTGGATAGAGTTGTTTAGGCTTTCAATCTTTGCGGCAAACCGCTCAGACATGAGGTCATACCGAGCCTGGACATCAGCATCAAGGCTGCCCTCAGTCCGCTGTAAGTATTCGTTAATGGGTTGCTCTAAACCATTAACCACCGCCTCCAGAGCGTCAGCCACTCCAGGATTGCCAAGCCCCCTGACAACCTCGATCGAAAGCTGAGAAGTCTTCTTCAAGAGCTCGAAGTCAAGGTTCTTCGCCAACACCATCGGTATCATCGTTTGCAAGCCAGTGTAGACGAGGTTGGAATGCTGCTTGATCAACGCGACTAAACCCGACTGAGCGCCCGGAGCGACCACAACTGCAGACTTGGTAGCCACCGCCGCCTCAACAGGTGGCATGCCCGAAGAAGGTGCGATGGCGACAATCGAAGTCATCGGCATACTCGCAACAGGCGAGGTCACGATGACGGGTTCGTCCTTCCCTTGAGACGACGAAACCTCCCCGGGCGAGCTAGCCCCCGAAGACACTCCTGCCTCAAGATCCGGCGCCTCCACGTCACCGCCAGGAGCCAAAACAAAGCCGGAAGGCGCTTCAACGCCATGCTCCCCGTGGACTTCATCCCCTGAAAAAAGGACAAAAAAGCAAAATGTCAAACACGGTGGTAATCCTCCTAGGAGGAGACATCAAAACGATATTTACCCGAAACCAACGGCATATACGACGCATCTGCAGCAGATGTAGCTAAGCCACGCCTTAAGGACGCAATACGAACTGTCATACCTGGAGAAGGAGGTGGGCCGACCGACATCGCCAAGAGTTCGGTCAAGCCTTCGCCGAGACGCGGTCGAGGTTCATCAGCCGGAGTCTCGCTAGGCGCGCTCGCTGACGCAGGAGTAACTCCGCCCACTACTGACCTCAGGGAAGATTCTCCCATCTGTTGGGGCCACGCAGGCAATCCCGCTTCGCTGCTTGGAGCAGCCGCAGCAACAGCAGCCTCTAGCAAGGACTCTCCGGTGCCACCAGCCAGAACTGTGGAAGGTCCCTCTCTAAAAGGCGAGGAACCTCCGGCCAAAGAATCATCCCTGATACAGGGAGATGCCGGCTCACTCACAGGAGCCCCAATACCAGGAATGCGGAGAGGACAAGCAGCCATCTCCTTCCTCCTCTTACGAAGGGAGGCTTCCTTCGGAGCAGAAGCCCGTCGCTTCCCAGAAGAGACTACCAGAGCCCCCGTCGGCGGAGGCACTGCACACCTCGGCAACGGCACCAGAGGCTCATCCGGGGTACCAGACTCCTCACCCTCGTCAGAAGAGACCGAGGGGACTTCGACCCTTCCCCCAGGCTTGGCAGAAGGCACTCTGAAGCTTCCACGCATGTCAAAATCGCGATGGAAGGTGTTAATCGCCACATAGAACTGGGCGTAGGAGTGAAGGATGCGCAGCTCCGTGGAGATTGTAACGACCGGCACGATAAAAATTGCCTCCGTACAACCCATGATAAAATATTGCCACCCTCTAGCTCCATCAATGAGTCCACCCCTGGACCTGAAGCTGGTGACGGCGTTGCCCACATGCAACTGGTCGTACCCGATCTGCCTGGCGAACCGACTAGGCAGGTAGGGCTCGAAGAAGCAATGGTCTTCGCTCCTATACAGCAGATGGGAAGGTCTAATACAGACCAACCAATTAAATGCCTCCGGAGAAAGAACGGTCTTCCCTCAACCTGAATCCTCGAGCCACAGCCCTGACTGGTTGCGGTGCACAGTAGGGGGAGTACAAAGGATCTTCCAGCCATGGCTGAGGTTCAAAACCAGCCGACAATCTAAAACTGTATTCACATTCCAGGAGGAATCCCTGTAATTCAATAGGAATATACCCCCTGAGCTGCTACCGGAACCGGGTGACATAACCCGGGAACTGTGGAGAATTAACCATCCCATCAAGTACAAGTATGGTAATTCCACCCTAGGGAAGCTCTCCCGCCGAGCTTCGTCAACGAGCAACCCATCTGTCATGGCCCTCAGGCCAGCCTGTATACGGCACACCATGGCAGGAAGCAGGCCCAGTCTTGCCCCAAACACCAGACGCACTGCGGGCCATAGGATGTTCCGGTGAATGCGATCCACGGAAGCAATGCATGGCACCACTACTTGACGCAGCCATATGGAGAGGAAACCTGCCAGCTGGGCTTCCTTAGACAGAGGCCTGCGACAGCACCTCAAATAACTGTAGGCCTTTGTACCTTCGGGGTACTTTCCTACCCCATCAACGAGAATCTGATCGGGAGCCTTGGCGTCTTCCATAAGAGCCGCAATGACCTGGGCACTGAGGACGCCCAAGCAGTTCACGGGCTCATTCTTGCCCCCCGAAGCTTTCTCCGACTTGGTGGCCCTAGCCCGATGGAAGAAGAGGTAGGACATCCACTTGGTGGTGTGAGCCAAATCAGAAGGCTCGTTATAAAAGGCGGTGCACGCGAAGTACTGACACATCAGCTCCTGATATACTTCCGTCACCCGAGGGTCCATATCTCCCAACTCCCGGTTGGTGGGAACGTACTCTTCATATGGGGTATCCCCCATCGGCAGTCTCGAGACAACTGCCATCTCATGAAGGGCCAACCCCAACTCCCCTAGTGGAGTGGCGAAGGTCCCGGTGAGCGGAATGTACCGCTCCATCAGTGCCAGGAACAAATTAGGGTTCGGAGGCAGCACGACGCTCGTCGCACTCACGGCGGCATATAGTCCAATGCCCTCCAACTCTCTCTGAAAGTGCTTTAAGGCCCAGTCAACTAGGCATCTCCATCGAGAGTTCGTTGGGGCGATCCACCCATTGCACCGAGGATTCTCCTTGGGATATACCCCACCTCGACCCATGAAGTCGTTGCAGAAGGTCGACAATTGGACCGGCTGGATCACCGAGCTATCTTCACTTGGAACACTGCCCGGGCACAGTCCTCGGAACAGCGTCACAACGCCAGAAGGGCGACTAACAAACGACCCCTGGCCAGCGCCTTTCAGATGAAAAATCTTCCCCGACTTCCCGTGAAGATCAGGAGTCAGCTTCCAAGACATCTTCCTGGGATGCGTCGCATGGGAGAAGGCCGAGATGGGATAATCCCTCGGCATCGTCGGCAGGTACAAGACCAAATCCCCGGCAGGGAAAACCCAAGGCTCCCTCTTGGGCTTCGTCTGGGACTGTTTATCAATCATGTCCCCAAAAAGGAAAGCCGGCTTTATGTACCGCTCCCCATCTACACGTGCCAAGGGTTCGCCGTTGATCATACTCAACAGCATTTGCTCACCCTGGGCCGATATCAGGAGCTCCCTTCCCTCAGGATACTGGGGTCCAGAGATGGAAAATGCCACATGGGACAGATCTTCCAGATAGTTCGAGTGCAGCATCCCCGCAGCGGAGCCCATCACCTCAGCTAATGGGGACTCACCCAGATCAACTGCAAGATAATGCAAAAAAAGATATGTCATTATAAGTCTGGCACAAACACACGGACCAAGGAAACGACAGTCTGTGCTCTACGCCAAGATTGTACAAATTTGGTCACCTTACGCCGGAAGTCTCCTCCACGAACGTAAAATTCAAATTTTACGAAATACGCCAATTTTCGGTAGCCCGAGCTATTCACGCCCAGAGCTACAAAAATATGGAGTCTTTACGCTGACACATTAGAAATGTGGGCGTAAAAGATAAAAACGCCTCCGTGCGTCACCTTCCTCAAAAGAGGCTATCAGCACAGAAGACGACCTAGCGCAGTCACGTTCAACGTGTGCGAAGGATTTTTCGTCGTTTGTGTCATCCCAAAAAGTTCTACCTCTAAAGCCGGGAGCGCTAGTCGTCGGCGGGATGCTCCCCTCAGAGGGAAGTTCACCTTGCCCGACCGGAGATTCCCTCGCCGGGACAGGAGAATGAGAAGAAGAACCTATGCTCTTTCCCTTAGCGGAGGGGGTTTGTTTCGGCGCCATTTCTGAAAGACTCGAAGTGCTCGAAGAAAGAACGAAGAAAAACTCGAACAGTCGAAAGCTCTCTTTCGCAAAAGACAGATAAAGAGTTATTCTTTCCAGAAACTGGGGATATATATACAGTCCGGGTCGACTCCTCGAATCCTCGGACGAACACCTCGAGACCCTGACCAAATCTCGCAATTAATAGTTGGTTATGATTGGATGCTACGTCAGCCCACTACCCTTGGAAGACGGACAGTCAGCGAATTCGAAAGGTTTTTTCGTGCAAGACGGTTCAGCGGGTTCTACGCTAAATGAGCTTTCTACGCTCGACAGCAACGGATCTACGGTTTTACGCTCGCAAGCTACAAGTCTATGGTTTTACGCTCGGATGCCTTTGTGCTCGGTAGCTTTTATGCTCGAGAGGCTACAAACCCACGACTTTACGCTCAGCAGATACCAAATCGACGATCTCACGCTCGGTGGCGCTCAGTTTACGCTCAGCAGTAACAGATCCGCAAACCTCACGCTCGAAGAAATTTTCTTTTCAGGAGCTACAAATCAAACAGTTCTACGCTAAATGAGCTTTTCTACGCTCGACAGCTATGAATCTAACGGCTTTACGTTCGATGGCTACAAGTCTATGGTTTTTTCTTGCCCAGATGCCTTTGTGCTCGGTAGCATTCTATGCTCGAGAGGCAACAAACCTACGACTCCACGCTCAGGAACCACAGGTCTACGATTTCATGCTCGATGGTGTTTTACGCTCAAGAGGCTACAGACATGATTTCCTGCTCCACGACTTTTCGCATATCGAAACAGTCCCCAAGGCGGTCAAGTGCAAAGAGTTCACACAGAAGATACTCGTTCTTAACCCCAAAGCATCCCCAAGTACCCGAAGTATGCAGAGTTCAAACATTGAGAAATTACTCCTCTCGGGTCCAGAAAACTGGAGGTTCATCCAGATTCCAGTCTGAACATCTCGTCTATCAAAGTGGTAACTCAGTTTGACAGCCAAAAACCTCGACCCTGTTCCAAGGGAGTTTCGAGAGATCATTCTTGAAGACGAATTCTGAACAAAACGAAATTCCGCTCATCAGAGAGGCAACAGTTCAGAAATTCTACGCAGTCCTAGCAACAGGACAGTTCTACATGTTCAAAGTGCTCAGCAGCGTTCTATGGACTATCCGCTATGCATAAAGGACAGGGCCTAATACTCTTTCTATCAGAGTCAGCGTAAAGATTCAGACGTGTCGAAGCTGCACATATTCAGACTTCACAAGCAACGTATGGCAAGACGATCATATGGAGAAGAAGACGATTTTATTAAAGATTAAAATCATGATTACATATAAGGGAAATCCAATCTATAAGGGTTTTTTCTCTATTTTTCATGATTACATCTGAGGGAAACTCCGTCTACAAAGGAGTTCCCCCCATCATCGTCCGAAGATCGCCCAGAAGCTGTACTGACAGGTTCTCACATGGGTGAAGGTCTTCCTCTTCTTCGAGGGCTGTTCATCGACTACCACAGTCATGAACAAGAAGATCCTCCATTCGCCATGGCCGATCCAGTTGAGGCTTCTTTAAGCCCAACTCGATTGGGGATGATAGATTACAGTTTGTCTAATCTCGTCCGCGGGAATCTCAGAGGAAGATACACAGCATGCCAGCCGCTGTGGTCAAAGACGACCCTTCCTCTCTCCTGGGGCAACGCCATACAATGTTGTTGATTATCCCGAGCAAGAGAGGCTAAGATGTCCTTCCATGATCCATCGTTGCAGTGGACACTTGCTCGAAGACGCCGTCTTTTACGGCTCTCTATATGCTGGAAGAACATGATCTCCTTCTTCCTCAGATCGATCCGACGAACTCCGGCGATCATCCCTGCATGACAATGGGAATGTGGTGAAGACAGGTTTACCCCCCCAGCCTTTTATAGGCAAAAGAGATCACAGCGGTCCCCAATAAATTCGCCATAAAGTCAGCATCGACCGTTTCAACGCTCCATTCAGAAACGTTTCGAGTTACGAGGGGCCGTTCATGCTTCATTCAAAGCGTTTCAAATTTCGAGGAATTTAAAAGCTTTGAAGGGGGTCTTGTAGAAGCATGAAAAAAACGCTTGGAAGATCTACGCAGCATCTTGATACAGAGCAGCATAAGCAGAGGCCTTCAAGAGCCATCCAGCGTAAAACAGGGTTCTTCATCGCCTCCATGGCGTAAAACCCAGCCGCTCTCAAAGCAGCGTTAAAGCGTACGAGGAACGCTTCGTATTCCCGAAAAGAAACTGTCCAGTCACGTAGTAAACCTGACCTCTGACTCCTGACAAAAAGTGCTGCACAGCTACCCAAACGACGGCTGGAAACGGGAGCAGACCCCTCGGGACGCGCTCCATAGTATGATGGCGGATCTCAGCATTTAATGCAGAGGATTTTGTTAAAATATCACCAAACCGGAGCTTACTAAAATCCCCCGGCATAAACCACTCTTTCGCGTGCAAAGAGAACACGCTGCCTTATTTTACACAGGCAAACATGGGCTATTTTACGCTCCGCAGAAGACAAACCGCCTGCCACGTCAAAAGCTGCGCTTCGTACAGGGCTCGAGGCACGTCTCTCCGCCAAAAGCACACAGAGCGGTAATAGTGTCCCCTCAAGGCACGTCCCTCCGTCAAAATGCACAGAGCGGTGACAGTGTCCCCTCAAGGCACCCCCTCCGTCAAAACGCACAGAGTGGTGACAGTTTCCCCTTAAGGCACGTCCCTCCGTCAAAACGCACAGAGTGGTGACAGTTTCCCCTCAAGGCACGTCCCTCCGTCAAAACGCACAGAGCGGTGACAGTGTCCCCTCAAGGCACGTCCCTCCGTCAAAACGCACAGAGTGGTGACAGTTTCCCCTCAAGGCACGTCTCCGCATTTAATGCACAGGATGATGGAAAATCTCTGCTAAAGATTTGATCTCCAAAAGCCGTAATTTCGGCTAAAGACGTCCACATCAGCACCCTGGCACGGTACGCAGCGGCTTCTACGCCCATTCAGGATCTGTGCTCCTACGACTTCCGCATCCCCTCAGTCTCTACGACTGCTCGGCTTCCACGCCTACTCGGCTTCTATGCCTGTTCGGCTTCTATGCCTGCTCGGCTTCCACGCCTACTCGGCTTCTATGCCTGTTCGGCTTCTATGCCTGCTCGGCTTCCATGCCTGCTCGGCTTCTATGCCATAGTGACGGACATTTGGCTTCTACGCCAACCCCTTCTACACAATGGATACCTACCTACGTGGCTTTTATGTCGTGATCTTAGTAGCAATTGTACGCGTTGTGTCCCCTTAGTTGGACCCGCGTCACCCGCTCATTCAAAAGATCATCTATACGTAGGCATTGGTTGCTTTAACCGTTGTGTAATAGGGTGCTGTACTTTTCACTCCTCGGTTGCTACACCAACGGAGTGGTCACTGTCACCAAAGACTCTATAAATAGAGGCCCCTATCAATGGGGAACAAGGTCGGAAAAATTGGTCAAGAAACCGATATCAGATCCAAGGTCGACAATTTGGAAGATCGAACAAGGTCACCGAACCGGACATCAGGAGACAGAGAGAGAGAGAAGAATACAGAGCTCAGGCAAGGAATAGGGAGCGACGACCTTCAGCATCGCGCATCCACCCTCCTTCGCAACCTCCGAAGCTGCATCCTGTCTTCCACGGCACTTCTTCAACATCGTGTAGTCCAAGGGCTAAAGTGATCGACCGCAGATCAGACACCTATAGCAATTTATACCCAGATTAAATAAATTGTACTCCCGCATCCTCGTATAGGATCGAATTGTACAAGTTTGTTTGTAAACCAAAGGGCACGGGTCTCGTATAAACCCTGTCATTGAAATACACTTTCATTCTTTCGTTTAATACCACAAACATCGCTCTCTAGTATTCTGGTTCTGGGGCATGACAAGGTTTTATTGGTAGCCCATGTAGGTCTGTCTTTTCAGACTTGTGGGGTGTCTTATTCTAGGATTCTCAATCAAAACTGTTTTCTTTGATATCCTGAATTTGTTTTCTTCGATACCGAGCTTGAACTATCAATATTTTCCTTCTTTGTTCTTTCATGTCATGTCGTTGATATATTGGTGTCTTTTTCCTTCAAGGGCATATCGTCCCCGCCTCTTAGAGGAGCAGATGTGGTAGAACAACTAGCAGAGCAAGATCCCATTGAGCATCAGCAAGAGGCAGTACTTCCTCAAAACCAGCTTCGAGTAGAGAACATGGGTATGCAACATGTAGCAGAGATCCCAGTACCCCCGGCAGTTCCAGCAACACCAGCCGCGCTTGATACCCCGATACTGTTAGAAATTATCAGTGGTATAATGGCTACACAAAAACATCAGATGGTAGTATAGCAACACCAGAAGCTTCGACAATAGGAGTAGAACGTCTTGTTAAACCAAAGACTGTAAACGGCTCTGGAGGAGAGTGAAGAAGAAGATAATGGGACATCATACAGATTCTGACGACTCTAGCCGAGCTATTTCAATGGCACAAATGATGCTATTATGGTGAATGCTTGGCTTCAAGACATTGAGACGATCATGGCGACAACTAAGATTCTAACAGAGAACCAAGTCAATCAGTCCAATTACAACTACAAGATCTTGCTCGTGATTGGTTGGCAACGGAGAAAGTTGGATTGAGGCATCCTATCTCTTGGGATAACTTTAGAGCCAGGTTCAGAGCCAATTATTTTGGAGTAGTGGCGCAGTACGAGCTGCAGCCGAGATTTATTAGTCTTAGGCAATCCGGCAGAATAGTGGATGGATATGTATCAGAGTTCTGTAGGCCGAGCAGGTTTGCTCCAGCTATGGTATCGATGGAGCAAAAAAGGTCTATTAGATTCCAGCAAGGGCTTCATCTCGAGATTCTGCAACTAGTTGAAGGACATGACTACCAGATATTCGATGTCGTATGGATAGCAGTCAAAAGACATGAGCTTACCATCCAGAGGTTAGCTTCGAGGGATGGAGGGCATAAGAGGTCTCATGCCCATAGCACAGGTAGGGGACCAGCACCCGAAATTCGTATTCATGATTTGGCACCATGGGGGCCAGTGGCATCAGATGAGACAATGACAACTTGGCAACAACAGCCGAGACAACCTCAACAATGCCCGGTGAATCCAGTAGGATGTACCTATTGTGGCAAAAGGGGTCACACTCAGGATGTAAATATGATGGCAAGTAGAAGATGCTTGAGATGTAGGGGTTTCGACCACATGATAGCTACTTGCCCACAAATACAGAGGTAGGGAGGATCGTATCAACAATTCCCGACGTTGCCAGCTCCAGGAGAAGCTCCGTATCAAGAGCCAGTTTTAGAAGTACGGTCGTTAGTCCAACGTCCTACGTTGACGCAAGCACAGGTGTTTCACCCGAGACAACATTAGTTGGGTCAACAGAGACATCCTTATGACAGAGTTCCAGCAGCCCCAAAATGTGAGCAATCTGAGTTTGGCATGCTAGAACAGATGTTAGCAGAAGGTGGTCAAGTCGAGGGTGAGATTTGAGTTCTTCTAGTTTTATCTATCTTTTGGGTTTCGTATACACGGCGATGATCCTTCGTCTCACTCATCTTCCTTCATATCTTGTAATACATGATGTATGTCATATGTTCCTACTACGAAGGTATACCCTAGGCAGAGTCATGTTTTTGACTAAGTCTTTGGTACCGATTTATCTCGAGACTTGATCCATGTCCATTTTGGGAGTCAGCATAGGCCAGCGAGGACGGGTCCTAGTTTGAATGACTCGGGAGACATGTATCTGTATGCTCCAGCTCTTTCTCTTTCCATTTAATTGTGTGGATTGCTTGCGCCTTTATTTACATTGTTGCTGCTTTTATTTCCAGCCTATTTCGTTATGCTTGGTATTCCGTTAGCTGTAGTTCATAAGATTCGGTAGTTCATGAGATTTTCTAGATCATGAGTTTCCTGATTGAATTATAAGTCTTTTTCTTGGTCTATGAGTTTTATTGCTTGGTGATCAGCTCGACTAGCCGGGCGAATTCCGAGGACAGAATTTTTCTAAGGTGGGTAGAAATGTCACACCGTTCCCAGATTTGGTATTTCTTGAATTTGTGATATTTAAATTTTTTTGTAGATGTATTCATGCTGTATTTACATGTAGGTTCCTGTTAATTATGTTGTATTTATTTAATGGTATTCATGTTTATGGTTGGATACTGCCCGAGACCAGTAGTGAACATCTTGACAATTATCATAGACCCGTGCTAGGACCCGTATATAGGATGTATAACTGATCCGATTCACTCTTTGGACCACTAAGACTATTTTGTATGGTTGAGATTGGTTGGAGAATGTTATGATTTAATCCTAGGGCTAACCTCATTTCGCCACTTGGTATATATATGTGGTTTTCTCTCTCCTCCTTCATTCTTTTTTATTTCCACTTCCCTTCTTCTTTCTTCTTCCTCCTCCCTCAAGAGCTTCCCTTGACCGAAACCCTAAGTCCTATCCCTAGACTTGGTTCTTGGAAGAGGTTTGTTAGTCCATCAAGGCAAGTACATCTTGCTCAAAATGGCGAAGCCATAGATTTTGGATTTTTCATATATATGTTGTTTAAAAATATGGTTGATGAAAAATATTCTTCTTGAGTTGCTGATTATATTTAGTTCTTGGAGTTTTAGATTTTGATGTATAGATTTTTGTAGATCTGAATTTCAAGATTTTTGTTTTTTATATGATCTATGAGTTTCTTTGTTTTTGATCTACTAAAACTTAGTATTTTCGAAAACTAGTTGTTCCTTATGTTAGAAAATTTTATTTTGAGCATTTTGGCTTTCGTTTCAGTTGATTTGGACTCAAAATGAAGCTTTTATGAAGAAAATAATTTTTAGATTTTTGGAGCTTTTTCTGCCATGACTGAACTTGCAATCTGGAGAAGACAAAGTTCTCATGCGGCCAGTGCAATATGCGACAGAGACTTCCATGCGGCATGATCCATATGCGACAGGACTCTTTCCCGCATAGCCAACCATCATGCGTCTATTTTATTGGATGCATGACTGATGATTTACACAAGTGTCCTAAAAAATTTTGTGCATTCATTCCCTGAACGAATGAGAAATTCGCTAGTCCAAAAGACACTCCATGCGACATCGAACTCATGCGGCAAGCAGACCATGCGGCCACCTTCCCTTGGACGCATGACTCTAAACTTTTGCGCATCCTTAGTGCATTTTTCTATGGTTTTGTCTTTTCTTTCTAACACACATTATGTCACATCATACTTTATGTCACATTACTCTTTATGTCACTTTACTGAAACACAGTTAATGAACGTCACTTCAGCACTGGTTCCATGGAGTAGACTTTGCCTTGACGCTATGTGGCACCTGCCTCATGCAGCAAGTAGTCCATGTACATTAGAGACATATGTGTCACGACCCGCACCCGATTTAGGGGTAGGAGAGCGTGGGTACGTCCAGCCTACGCCACAGCATCGACGGTAGAACGTTGTCTATGTCAAGCACTATCTAAACAATCTCGCACTAGTATCCAACTCCATAAGGAGACACGGATAATAAAATATAAATGAACAACATACTCAATCACATAACTACAACACGATAAGAATCAAAGAAATAAAATGAAATACAACACAAGTCTAAATTGTAAATAATTTAACTCAACATAATCCAAGTCTCAAATAAGATGGCCGGAGACAAATCCGGTACCAAAATAGACAACTAAGAAACTAACTAGATAACTAATGATTCCGGCTAAACCTCCCGGAATCACGACTGCACTACTAATGTCCAAGACTGCAGCTACTCACCCTGTGGTCCACAAGTGTCGGATACCAGTCCTCTAGGCATAGTCTGGAAAATATTTTCCAGTCAGGAAGGAGCAAAGTACATTTCTAAATAGCAGTTCTATATCAATGATATAAACTATGTAGCAGTATATAGATGGAAATATACAAGATGCATGTATATATACGGGAAATGTACAATAAAGGATATACTAGAAATATTGTAAGTAAATGCAGGAAAAGAAATAATATGTCAATGAGCAAGAATACTATGACTAAGTGTGTGAGTACTAGCTTTAACATATGATCGGCTTGGGAACTTGATCAGGCTGGTTACATATGATTAGCTATGATTCATGTAAGTTCAGGCTATCCGTTGGTTAGCTATGATGCATGTAGAGGTCAGGCTAATCACATGTAACAGCTATGAAGAATGTAATGGTCAGGCCGCACCCGATGTGAGATGTGGGGTGAGCTATGATGCATGTAGAGTTGGGTATAATTACATATCTACACTAAAATACTCCCTACCCCGACTGCTATAGTAGATCCAACCATGGTACGCTATGGCACGGAATTCCCTAGGGAGGTAGCAAATCTCCCCGGAAATTAGTGTCTATGCATGTACAAGATATCAATGAAACATGACTTGTACAAGCTACACCATGAATAAGGAATAGCATCTCATGACGAGATCCGTATATACCAATCCGTGTAACTATCGTATCAAGAGCATCGATATTTACACTAGATACAGTGAACATAGGGGATATCATAAATAAGAAGCTAATCAGAGAATGTACTCGCCTTGGGTCCTTACCTGGTAAAACCAATATCCTGTCCCAGAGTATCGTCTGGAGGATCCAACAGTCCTATAAACATATAATAATGTAACCTTGCATCAGATGCTACACTAACACAACACAAATGTATTGAACTTAAGGGCTATGCCAAGTATGATACTGGTCAACTAGGGTCATCTAGTAGACAGACATCTATAACACATTACACCTATTTAACTAACATATACATTAATGTATATATACATATATACTGATTTTGAGGATGAACTATATATATATATATATATATATATATATATATATATATATATATATATATATAGTATATATATATATAGTATATACTGTCACGCCCCGATCTCCCGCAGGCAAATCGGCCGTTCCCGCTAGGCGGGAATCACCCTCGCCAGCGCTCCCGCGGAACGATCGCTTGACCCATCCCGGCGTGATGCCGCACGAGCGTGAACCGCGCCCGTGCAAGGCCGTGATTCATTGGCTGGCGATAAGAGTTCTAAGCCACAGAGTCGCACAGATTGTCCGAGTGCAGCGGAGTCATGAACGCATAGCGATTCGGTAACAAGTTCTCTGAGTTGACAAATATAGCGGAAGCATTTGAAACACAAGTTGAAGTAAAGCAAGCTCTTTTATTGATATGAACATGTGTTACAGGCAGCGTATAGCCGAGATTACAAGTCGCTCAAGTCTCTCTCTGAAACAGTAAAAGCGTGCCAAGTGGCTACAATTGTGGAATGATTGTAGAGGCGATGTTCAGGCGATGTTCACAACTTATGTCTTGTATATGTGCTTCAGTTCCGGATGCACCGTTGCTTCGGAGTGATGTCCACGCCTTAGCACGCACGTTGGAGGCATCCGCACCAAACAAGGTTCTCCCGCACCCTGCATACAAACTGGTGGATTATCAGTACATTGAATGCACTGGTGGGGAAGCTACTCGCCCGCTCGATCAATCCAAACACGTAATACAGGTTCCGTGCACAACTATTAAGTTGTCTTTCTAGTTGCCTTAGGATCAGTTTCATGCAAATATTGAATAGCCTAACTCGTGTCGGCAGTGCGCCGTGCGATATGAGAGAAAATACGGCGAGACTTACCATTTGTCCTTCCCTGTCCAAGGCAAACATTATTGATTTAAGCACGGGCAAGTATAAAATATTCAGGAGGCATACTTGATGAAAACCAAACCAATAGCATATGCAACAAGAGAGTCGTTATGTCTTGATCGTTCAGGTGTTTAGTTGTTTCTTGACACGATGCAATGACTCGCACGCGGATAGCCGCTAAGCGAGGATGACTTATCTATATGAACAGTTGTCGCTGGCGAAGCCATAAAGGACCGTTTATAGTCTTTGGGCGGTTGGGTACGAGAGGTCTTGTGTCGCTACACGTCACCTCGCCCGGGACGGTATGGAGCGAGACGCTAGGCCATAGGGGCGTTCACTCCATGCCGCCCACTCACGTTAGACTATCAGAAAGTTTCGTCCGGATCGGATCGGCTCCGGTGCCCCGGTGTAGCAGTCCGCAGGAACTTGAACGTTCATTACCTTGTGCACAGGTTGTCCGCGACATGCAGTTGTTGGGTCAGTCAATTATCACGAGATACACGGGAACAGGAGTGCACTGGAACTTGAGACGCAAATGCACTTTGAACACGAGTACACGGGATACTTGAATCTTGATTCTGTACAGTGATTGACTTGTCTTGATGCATTCCCCTGGTTCGGGGCTGCCTGATGACCCAACGGTCTTAGATACTTGCAGGTTCAATCATGCACGGGACGACTACTTAGTAGTCTTCCGGGGTTTGGATGAAAACGAGGCAAACATTAAGCAGACAAGCATGAGTTTCTAAGGAACATAAACAGGCACGTTGCTCGGACCTGAAGGTAAGCCGAGAGATGAAACCGTTAAGGGACTTAGCATGCGAGGGTCTGAATATAAGCAGTATTTCATTTTCATGTTCTAGCATAAGCAATATGAGTTAGGATTATTTCCTTAGCTAGGTGCGTTGGATTTATTAGCATGCAGGGGTGAATCACCTAGCGACTAGCATAATATTCCAGATTTTTATGTGTGCTGGCTAAGCAAAGACAAGTTCACCGTAGCCACCCACCTTAGCGATGATTCGCCTCAGTAGAGCGATACGTCTGAGCGAGCCACTGAAAGTCCAAGCCGGATCCTGTAGGGACAAGTCTGGATATCCTTTGTTTCTCATTTGAGGCAAAGCAGGTCGGGACAGCTGCACGATTGCCGTTTGAGACGGCAGTCCGCTTGAGCGGAACGGGGTGTTACATCCTACCCAACTTAGAAAAAGTCTCATCCTCGAGACTTACTAAGGACAAGCAGTAATCTAGGGTTGAGGCAATCCTAACCAAGTCGTTTGTACTTGTTTTATTTGGATATTCACTTGCACAAGCTTTGAAATCAGCATACCGCTTAGACTGGATCGTGCGCACTTTCGAAGGGCCCCTCTAGCGTGAACACGTCAACCAGCTTAATGATAGCGAAGTCTCAGCACTCGAGTTTCACCTTTTCTTAAGTCTTGGATGGTGCACTAGTTCAAGGCGTCCCTCGAATAGATGCATTCAACCAAACTTAGGGTTAGTGAAAATCGGACAAGCTACTAGCGATACTCTCAAGGGTTCGCACAGGTTGGCTCAAAGGCCACTCGCAGTATACAACCAGACAAGCAAGCATATCATTCAAAACGTATTTTGAAAGTATTTAGACTTATTGTTGGAATATCCCATCGAGGCATTGAGAGAGAGCGCGCACGTAACCCACGAACGAGCTTTCGAAACAGAGATATCGAATCGAAGTCCAAAGGCGTAGAAGCCAGGCTCTGATACCAACATGTCACGCCCCGATCTCCCGCAGCAAATCGGCCGTTCCCGCTAGGCGGGAATCACCCTCGCCAGCGCTCCCGCGGAACGATCGCTTGACCCATCCCGGCGTGATGCCGCACGAGCGTGAACCGCGCCCGTGCAAGGCCGTGATTCATTGGCTGGCGATAAGAGTTCTAAGCCACAGAGTCGTACAGATTGTCCGAGTGCAGCGGAGTCATGAACGCATAGCGATTCGGTAACAAGTTCTCTGAGTTGACAAATATAGCGGAAGCATTTGAAACACAAGTTGAAGTAAAGCAAGCTCTTTTATTGATATGAACATGTGTTACAGGCGGCGTATAGCCGAGATTACAAGTCGCTCAAGTCTCTCTCTGAAACAGTAAAAGCGTGCCAAGTGGCTACAATTGTGGAATGATTGTAGAGGCGATGTTCAGGCGATATTCACAACTTATGTCTTGTATATGTGCTTCAGTTCCGGACGCACCGTTGCTTCGGAGTGATGTCCACGCCTTAGCACGTACGTTGGAGGCATCCGCACCGAACGAGGTTCTCCCGCACCCTGCATACAAACTGGTGGATTATCAGTACATTGAATGCACTGGTGGGGAAGCTACTCGCCCGCTCGACCAATCCAAACACGTAATACAGGTTCCGTACACAACTATTAAGTTGTCTTTCTAGTTGCCTTAGGATCAGTTTTATGCAAATATTGAATAGCCTAACTCATGTCGGCAGTGCGCCGTGCGATATGAGAGGAAACACGGCGAGACTTACCATTTGTCCTTCCCTGTCCAAGGCAAACATTATTGATTTAAGCACGGGCAAGTATAAAACATTCAGGAGGCATACTTGATGAAAACCAAACCAATAGCATATGCAACAAGAGAGTCGTTATGTCTTGATCATTCAGGTGTTTAGTTGTTTCTTGACACGATGCAATGACTCGCACGCGGATAGCCGCTAAGCGAGGATGACTTATCTATATGAACAGTTGTCGCTGGCGAAGCCATAAAGGACCGTTTATAGTCTTTGGGCGGTTGGGTGCGAGAGGTCTTGTGTCGCTACACGTCACCTCGCCCGGGACGGTATGGAGCGAGACGCTAGGCCATAGGGGCGTTCACTCCATGCCGCCCACTCACGTTAGACTATCAGAAAGTTCCGTCCGGATCGGATCGGCTCCGGTGCCCCGGTGTAGCCGTCCGCAGGAACTTGAACGTTCATTACCTTGTGCACAGGTTGTCCGCGACATGCAGTTGTTGGGTCAGTCAATTATCACGAGATACACGGGAACAGGAGTGCACTGGAACTTGAGACGCAAATGCACTTTGAACACGAGTACACGGGATACTTGAATCTTGATTCTGTACAGTGATTGACTTGTCTTGATGCATTCCCCTGGTTCGGGGCTGCCTGATGACCCAACGGTCTTAGATACTTGCAGGTTCAATCACGCACGGGACGATACTTAGTAGTCTCCCGGGGTTTGGATGAAAATGAGGCAAACATTAAGCAGACAAGCATGGGTTTCTAAGGAACATAAACAGGCACGTTGCTCGGACCCGAAGGTAAGCCGAGAGATGAAACCGTTAAGGGACTTAGCATGCGAGGGTCTGAATATAAGCAGTATTTCATTTCCATGTTCTAGCATAAGCAATATGAGTTGGGATTATTCCCTTAGCTAGGTGCGTTGGATTTATTAGCATGCAGGGGTGAATCACCTAGCGACTAGCATAATATTCCAGATTTTTATGTGTGCTGGCTAAGCAAAGACAAGTTCACCGTAGCCACCCACCTTAGCGATGATTCGCCTCGGTAGAGCGATACGTCTGAGCGAGCCTCTGAAAGTCCAAGCCGGATCCTGTAGGGACAAGTCTGGATATCCTTTGTTTCTCATTTGAGGCAAAGCAGGTCGGGACAGCTGCACGATTGCCGTTTGAGACGGCAGTCCGCTTGAGCGGAACGGGGTGTTACATATACTAAGTAAAATTACACATATACCATATACGTATATATGTACATATTTATACCAAAATAAATATTTATATTATGCTACACATACATATATACTAAAATACGTTTTTATTAAATATATACCAAAATAAATATGTATATTTATATTTATATATACACCAATTAATAATTACATACATATACTAAATATATATATATATATATACATATATACCAATTTATATATTGAAAATATATTAAGTATATACAAAAGATATATATATATATATATATATATATATATATATATATATATATATATATATATATATATATATATATATATATATATATATATATATATATATATATATATATATATATATATATATATACATATACCAATTTATATATTTAAAATATATTAAGTATATACAAAAGATATATATATATATATATATATACATATACCAATTTATATATGTACTATATATATATTATTAAATACACTAATACTAATACAAATTGAATTTTAAACTATATACATGTATACACATACATACCAAATATTGTACGTATACCCAGAATATATATATATATATATATATATATATATATATATATATATATATATATATATATATATATATATATACTGAATATATATATGTATACATATATATCAAATAATACATATACCAATTTATATATACTAGAATACGTAGTTATATATACCAATTTATATTAAATATATACATATACATGTACATATTAACATTAATTAATACACTTATACATATACATATATTAGTATATACACATATACGCACACATATACACACACATATATATATACGTATACATATATACACACATACGCGTACACATATACCTACACACACACACGTATACACATACGTATTTAAGGGGAAGAGGGAGAGGCTCACAGGGGGGTCAGCTGGTGGTTCCGGTGGTGGTGGTGGTGGAGCCGGAGGTGCAGGGAGGCCGCCTGGGAAGGAGCTACAGCGAGGGGGTGCTGCACAGGCTGGTGGAGATGGTAAAGCCTGTGGTGGTGGTGATGGCTGAACTGGCTGCCGGAGTCAGTGACGAGAAGGAACCGGTGAGGAGGATGCAGGGAGTCGGGTGGCGAGCAGGGTGGTGGAGGGAATGAAGAGTGGGACGGTGTCGGCTGGTGTTCGACCGGAGCGCCGAGGAGTTGGTGAGTTATGATGGTGCTGGGTCGGCTGGCCGGGAGCGGGTCGAGGCTCGGCCGGCCGGGTGAGTAGTGGTGGGGAGGAAGGAGTACAGCAGGAGAAGACCGGGGAGTTGCGGGGCTCGGCCGGGTGGTCGGGAAGGAGGAGGCCGGGGGTGACGACGATGGTGGTGGTAGATCGAGTGATAGTTGATGGTGGTGGTAAAGATGTTCGTGTTGGTCGATGGAGGAGCTAGGAAGAGGAGCTCTGATGGACTAGGCCCGGTCGGGCTCGGGTGAGGCGGAAGAACAGCAGGCCGGGGTGGACATTGGCCGGAGGGGGAAATGAGGGGAGGATCTCGGTGGACTAGGCAGGGGTCGGGATGGCTGCCGGGAGGATGATGTACAGCAAAAGGAGGAAATGCAGGAGGAGGAAGACGTCGACGATGGCCGGCGGAGGAGGCTCAGATAAGTGGAGGGCCTGGTGGTGGAGAAAGGGTAGGTGCTGCCGGAGTTGGACTTGGCCGGATTGCCGCTCGAGAAGAGGTCGGGTGATCGGGTGGTAGGGGTGAAGTGGTGTGGTGTTGGTGATGGTGTTGGTGATGAAATAATATGGAGAGGGTGGGTTTCTTTTGTATGGGGAGGATGATGTAGCTCCCTAGAAATTAGGGCCGGCCAAGTATTGGGGATGGGTTGCTTTGGGAAGAGTGTTGAGGAATTATAAGGGTGTTGTGTGGTGGGGATGGCTCCATTTTAAATGGATGGCCATGATTCAACATGGGGAAAATGCAACAAAAGAAAGGAGGAGAGAGGGTGTTGGGTTGACTAGTCAAGGATAGGGGATTGGTTAGTTCATTTGGGTTAACCCAATAGGATGGTGACACATCATTAAAATTTTATAATTAAGCCCCCAACAATTTGGAAAATTGCACAGCAGTGGGTTTCTGGATTTAATTAATTAAAATTAGATACACTTGGCGTTCTAAAATTAATTAGAAATACATGGGACCAAAATTAGGTCGGGTCACAAATACCATTAGTGAAGAAGACTCAGAACAGAATATTACCCTAATTTGGGTCGCACAAAAAATAGGCCAAGATTGCCTCCAATTTCGATTGGAACGCACAACGATACAAAATTAGAATTTATTCAGAAAATAAATAAATGTCCGCGACGATTATTGTGCGGCTAAAATGAAGCACAAGAGAGCATAATTATGAATTACAAAAATGGCAGAAAGGAAGGCAGGCATGTCCAGGGCAAGGTTGTGAAATTTGTTGGAAGGCAAAAGCTAGGGTAGCGCTCCAAATATCGAAGCAACGGCAAGGTGCAATAATTAAATAAATTACGGTAATTAATTACGACATCCAATAATTAAAATTCTAATTAATATAATTAACACGTAATCCTATAATTCGGACAGGTGTTCGTCTAGTGGGCTTCTAGGTCAAGTCTACCAGCTCAGACATTAATGAACACTGAATATAATATAATATATTTAATACACATCTCATGAAATTATTTAATTTAAATACACGAAATATTAAATACATAAAAAGTCGAAAATACTCCTGTTTTCAGAATGTGGTAGTGACAAGTCTACCCTCCTTAAAAGAATTTCGTCCTCGAAATTTAAAGTCCTCATAATAGTGTTTATTCATTATATTATTTTTCCATCAACGGTTAATTTCACCAACCCACATAATCCTGAAATAATCCACCTTGTCATTTCACAATTTTCAAAAAATTTCTGAAATTTATCGTATTGCTGAAAAATCCTCGAATTAAAATCAAATTTCATTTTTACCACGATTTCCTCCGAAATTTTAAGTTAATAATTCAGTACTCGGAATTTAATATCCACTCCTCTAAATTAATCCAAATAATGCATATCTTATAAATTAAGAATTTCCAACTAAAAACACTAATCCATGAATCCAATAAAATGTAAAGAAATCTCGTCCAAAAGTTCGTGTTTAAACACTAACCCATTTATCATCTTACTCCTTAATTTAATTTCAATCAATGCATATATATAAAATCTAAATCTCGTCCCAAAAAGTCTGAATCCAAACACTAATCCATCAATGATCTTATTCCTTGGTTTCCTTTTTCCTCAAAATACTCGACAACGCGATACCTATGGATCCTTCAAATGCAACGTCCATAATATAAAAATTTAAAATTCATAACTTGCAGTCAATAAATATAATGATAATCTCCTTAATTTCTTCAAGTCTTTAATGATAAATATATCAAAATCAATAATCATCACTCCTACCATATTAAATTCTTAACCTCTCATTTAAATTAATGTTTATCCTCGAATTTAATGAGAATTTAATCATATCTCAATCTTAACAAAATCAATGATTCATCAACTCTGCCATATTAAATCCTTAACTCTTTATGCTTATCCTCCAAAAAATTTAAGCATCTCGTTTCTCTTGTCAAGTCATAAACTCTTCATAAATCTACTATGATCAAACCCCAATAATCATGGTTTAAGAAAAATTCTACCTACAGCCATGCAATCTAAGAAAAATATGTACGGTCATGTGTCTTTTGTCATGGTATTGCAGTCTTTGTCAGGGTGTACTACTAACTACATTCTAACAAAAAAATTATGCATACGAACTACAGTACTAGGGAAATCAGTCAATCAATCAAATAGAAAGAAACAGAAGGAAGGACAGAACATAGTCTTCTAACCCATTACTTGGATATCTTCATCCTCTAATATACGCTTAACCCTGGCACATTGGCTAACTAATTCTTACCCTTGTACACTGGTACCCATATCAACTAAACATTAGTCCTCAAGACATTCATGAATACATCCTCATTGCATACACCTGTCTATTGATACCTAAATCTGATACCAAGAATCTCTAATATAACCATGGTTCAATAATGCATCCAAGTTTGATACCTCTATCTCTTTAATACCCTAGTTTTTACTACAAGCACACTCACTTCTAGCTCTCTTACCTACTATAATTGTTCATACTAGTTGTTCTTATCACTCAGTGCACACCAAGTGTAACACACCATACTAAGTACTGCTCTCTCCAATACAACTCTAGATGGACACCCAAGTCAGTCTGCAGTGCCCTCTCAATCATGCTCTAGTCAACAGATCCTTACACATGTATATCATCTACTCATATACTAATATATATTTCTCATCCACCATAAAATTTTATCCTCATAATAAAATCATCAAAATTTAACCTTTGAACAACAAAAATGTATACTTCCTCAAGGGTCAAATATTCAATATTGAAATCAACTTTTAATCACGTCTAAAATCTTTATAGCCTTGACCAAGTTTACTGAATTGAATTTGAACCCTCAAAAATTTAATGACATAAATCTTAACTCCTCAATAATTCTCAAAAATTAAAATTCATTTCCACTCTTTAATTTATAAATCAACAAATATACATATAAGTGCTCACGGTCTCTAACACTCGAGGTGCACTCAATATATCTATTGTCTACAACTTTCAACTGGGTACTAAAATTGTACTGCCCGAATTACTTGCACTATTACTCCCGATGATTAAGTGATCATCACAAGTATTTTCTTCCATGATTTTCAATCTATATCAATTGGTATATCATCTAATTATCATCACGCAAAGTGCTTACTATTATTATCATCATTCTCGACTAATCCTCGATATAGAATCATTAGTACCCTTGGTATGATATCACTAGCTTTATTATTGGATTATCTCATCAAACTTATTAGAACTCATGATTATCTGTACCTTCTATAACACTCATGTTTCTTTACTCTTATGGGCAAGTATATGGTTCCTTATCTCGATTGTTGTATAGGTATTTTCCTTTAATCTTTTAAAGCCTGTTAAACTAATCTGTGATATGCTTCACCATTTTTATTATCAATTCCAATATTTCTCTACTCATGACATCTCATAATAACTCTTTATGCATATATATTTCCTTACCTTTAACACTCTCGATATCAATTATCAAATTGAACAGCATGCTCCATTAATCCTTAACACAATTCCTGGATACTTAATTGTTTACATAGATTATCCAATTACATAATCATGATTATCCAGGATGGGTATATTGGCTCTGATACTAACTCTTGGAACTATCACTGATACTCTATACTCTTATTTTACTCTCAGTACTATAATGATACATATCCTAGAACTATTGTTACAAGGTACTATGTTATGGGTTAACTCTAGGTTAAGGCCTACTGCTCACATGTCCAACTAGGAAATACTTACAAACTCACAAGCAATACTCAGTCAATACAGACATAATTATAAGTCATTAATTATCATACTTAACAAGGAATCATCAAAGAATAGAAGCTCAAAAGGAACTGGATTGAGGACTGAAGTTGTTTCTTCTACTAGCAACAAAAGAACGATGGAATAAAGTCTTGTATTAACAGAAATAGATAAGTGTTGAGATGATACTTTGAGAACCAATTTAAGATACAACCTGATAATCATACATGTCTGCATGACGCTTAGAATCCTCGCCATGCCAGTAAGCATAGGTGCGATAAACGACAGGTTCCATAACTAAAGTACGCAACCCTATAGTCATGTCATCTAGAATCTTCACCACGCCAATCGGTACGGCTGCGATAAACTCTAGATTTCATAACCAAAGTAGAAGTTTCACCTTTCTCGCTGTTCTCATCAATATATTTCATCAGATGATATCGTAAAGTTTAGTCCGTAAAATTTATCTCGATGAGAAATGAACTCAACAACGATACCAAGAATTAAATTTAACAACTGGTCAACAATAATCAAATTCAATATCAATGAGTGAGGACGGACGGAAACAAGGGCAAAGTATTTAAATTGGAATTGTAATAAGATTCTCAAGGGGTCGTCCCAGGAATCTCTCAAGAATTTTGTGATTAAGTATCCTCTCTCATCTTAGTATCCTATGTCCTATATTCTATAGCAGGCACGCAGTAGTACAACTATGATGTCGCACTACCACGACATCGCATAACTTGCGAAGTCTGACCTGCATGGGCCACCACTAAAATTGTGTCACGACCCGCACCCGATTTAGGGATACGAGAGCGTGGGTACGTCCAGCCTACGCCGCAGCATCGACGGTAGAACATTGTCTAGGTCAAGCACTATCTAAACAATCTCGCACTAGTATCCAACTCCATAAGGAGACACGGATAATAAAATATAAATGAACAACATACTCAATCACATAACTACAACACGATAAGAATCGAAGAAATAAAATGAAATACAACACAAGTCTAAATTATAAATAATCTAACTCAACATAATCCAAGTCTCAAATAAGATGGCCGGAGATAAATCCGGTACCAAAATAGACAACTAAGAAACTAACTAGATAACTAGTGATTCCGGCTAAACCTCCCGGAATCACGACTGCACTACTAATGTCCAAGACTGCAGCTACTAACCCTATGGTCCACAAGTGTCGGATACCAGTCCTCTAGGCATAGTCTGGAAAATATTTTCCAGTAAGGAAGGAGCAAAGTATATTTCTAAATAGCAGTTCTATATCAATGATATAAACTATGTAGCAGTATATAGATGGAAATATACAAGATGCATATATATGTACGGGAAATGTACAATAAAGGATATACTAGAAATACTGTAAGTAAATGCAGGAAAAGAAACAATATGTCAATGAGCAAGAATACTATGACTAAGTGTGTGAGTACTAGCTTTAACATGTGATCGGCTTGGGAACTTGATCAGGCTAGTTACATATGATTAGATATGATTCATGTAAGGTCAGGCTAACCGTTGGTTAGCTATGATGCATATAGAGGTCAGGCTAATCACATATAACAGCTATGAAGCATGTAATGGTCAGGCCGCACCCAACGTGAGATATGGGGTGAGCTATGATGTATGTAGAGTTGGGTATGATCACATATCTACACTAAAATACTCCCCACCCCCGACTGGTATAGTAGATCCAACCATGGTACGCTATGGCACGGGATTCCCTAGGGAGGTAGCAAATCTCCCCGAAAATTAGTGTCTGTGCATGTACAAGATATCAATGAAACAAGACTTGTACAAGCTACACCATGAATAAGGAATAATATCTCATGATGAGATCCATATATACCAATCCGAGTAACCATCGTGTCAAGAGCATGGATATTTATACTAGATACAGTGAACATAGGGGATATCATGAATAAGAAGCTAATCAGAGAATGTACTCACCTTGGGTCCTTAGCTGGTAAAACCAATATCCTGTCCCAGAGTATCGTCTGGAGGATCCAATAGTCCTATAAACATATAATAATGTAACCTTGCATCAGATGCTACACTAACACAACACAAATGTATTGAACTCAGGGGCTATGCCAGGTATGATACTGGTCAACTAGGGTCATCTAGTTGACAGACATCTATAACACATTACACCTATTTAACTAACATATACTTTAATGTATATATACATATATACTGATTTTGAGGATATACTATATATATATATATATATATATATATATATATATATATATATATATAGTATATACTTAGTAAAATTACACATATACCATATACGTATATATGTACATATTTATACCAAAATAAATATGTATATTATGCTACACATTCATATATACTAAAATATGTTTTTATTAAACATATACCAAAATGAATATGTATATTTATATTTATATATACACCAATTAATAATTACATACATATACTAAAAATATATATATACATATATACCAATTTATATATTGAAAATATATTAAGTATATACAAAAGATATATATATATATATACATATACCAATTTATATATTAAAAATATATTAAGTATATACAAAAGATATATATATATATACATATACCAATTTATATATGTACTATATATATATTATTAAATACACTAATACTAATACAAATTGAATTTTAAACTATATACATGTATACATATACATACCAAATATTGTACGTATACCAGGAAAATATATATATATATATATATATATATATATATATATATATATATATATATATATATATATATATATATATATATATATATATACATATATATCAAATAATACATATACCAATTTACATATACTAGAATACGTAGTTATATATACCAATTTATATTAAATATATACATATACATATACATATACATATACATGTACATATTAACATTAAATAATACACTTATACATATACATATATTAGTATATACACATATACGCACACATATACGTATATACGCATACATACGCACACACACACACACACACACATATATATATATATATATATATATATATATATATATATATATATATATATACACACATACGCGTACACATACACCTACACACACACGTATACACATACGTATATAAGGGGAAGAGGGAGAAGCTCACAGGGGGTCGGCTGGTGGTTCCGGTGGTGGTGGAGCCGGAGGTGCAGGGAGGCCGCCGGGGAAGGAGCTGCAGTGAGGGGGTGCTACACAGGCTGGTGGAGATGGTGAAGCCTGTAGTGGTGGTGATGACTGAACTGGCTGCCGGAGTCAGTGACGAGAAGGAGCCGGTGAGGAGGATGCGGGGAGTCGGGTGGCGAGCAGGGTGGTGGTGGGAATGAAGAGTGGGACGGTGTCGGCTGGTGTTCGACCGGAGCGCCGAGGAGTTTGTGAGTTATGGTAGTGCTGGGTCGGCTGGCCGGGAGCGGGTCGAGGCTCGGCCGGCCGAGTGAGCAGTGTCGGGGGAGAAAGGAGTACAGCAGAAGAAGACCGGGGAGTTACGGGGCTCGGCCGGGTGGTCGGGAAGGAGGAGGCCGGGGGTGACGACGATGGTGGTGGTGGATCGGGTGATAGTTGATGGTGGTGGTGAAGATGTTCGTGGTGATCGATGGAGGAACTAGGAGGAGGAGCTCTGATGGACTATGCCCGGTCGGGCTCGGGTGAGGCGGAGGAACAGCAGGCCGGGGTGGACATTGGCCGAAGGGGGAAACGAGGGGAGGAGCTCAGTAGGCTAGGCCGGGGTCGGGATGGCTGCCGGGAGGATGATGTACAGCAGGAGGAGGAAATGCAGGAGGAGGAAGACATCGACGATGGCCGGCGGAGGAGGCTAGGATGAGTGGAGGGCCTGGTGGTGGAGAACGGGTAGGGGCCGCCGGAGTTGGACTTGGCCGGATGGCCGCTCGGGAAGTGGCCGGGTGATCGGGTGGCAGGGGTGAAGTGGTGTGGTATTGGTGATGGTGTTGGTGATGAAATAATATGGAGAGGGTGGGTTTCTTTTCTATGGGGAGGATAATGTGGCTCCCTAGAAATTAGGGCCGGCCAAGTATTGGGGATGGATTGCATTGGGAAGAGTGTTGAGGAATTATAAGGGTGTTGTGTGGTGGGGATGGCTCCATTTTAAATGGATGGCTACGATTCAACATGGGGAAAAATACAACAAAAGAAAGGAGGAGAGAGGGTGTTGGGTTGACTAGTCAAGGATAGGGGGTTGGTTTCTTCATTTGGGTTAAACCAATAGGATGGTGACACATCATTGAAATTTTGTAATTAAGCCCCCAACAATTTAGAAAATTGCACAATAGTGGGTTTCTGGATTTAATTAATTAAAATTAGATACACTTGGTGTTCTAAAATTAATTAGAAATACATGGGGCCAAAATTAGGTCGGATCACAAATACCATTAGTGAAGAAGACTCAGAACAGAATATTACCCTAATTTGGGTCGCACGAAAAATAGGCCAAGATTGCCTCCAATTTCGATTGGAACGCACAACGATACAAAATTGGAATTTATTTAGAAAATAAATAAATGTCCGCGACGATTATTGTGCGGCTAAAATGAAGCACAAGAGAGCATAATTATGAATTACAAAAATGGCAGAAAGGAAGGCAGGCATGTCAAGGGCAAGGTTGTGAAATTTGTTGGAAGGCAAAAGCTAGGGTAGTGCTCCAAATATCGAAGCAACGACAAGGTACAATAATTAAATAAATTACGGTAATTAATTACGACATCCAATAATTAAAATTCTAATTAATACAATTAACACGTAATCCTATAATTCGGACAGGTGTTCGTCTAGTGGCCTTCTAGGTCAAGTATACCTGCTCAGACATTAATGAACACCGAATATAATATAATATATTTAATACACATCTCATAAAATTATTTAATTTAAATACATAAAATATTAAATACATAAAAAGTCGAAAATACCCCTGTTTTCAGAATGTGGTAGTGACAATATGCGGCCAGCTCGTCCATGCGGCCAGTGCTCATGCGCCTGATCAGTGCATACAACCTGAGCCATACGGCAATTCATGCGTGCACTTCTCATGCACGCATGTGATCCTATTCGATCCTAGTAATCTATATACACGTTCTTTGATTTCTTGAGTTTAATTTTTTTTATTTGAAAAGTATCTTTGTTCTATGTGGTTGTTCTTGACAATTGCTTGTTATTGATCCTAAGAAAGAAATGGACTTAGTAACCAGACTGTGCTAGACCTGGCTATGTGCTAGAACTGACTATGTGCATAGTATGATTATATGTTGTAGTAGACCATGTGGCAACCCAGAGTAAACTCTGATTAGTTGATTAACTTATCCTTGTTCGTCGAATAGAGTGAGGGGCATAGTTCTACTTGGGAGAAGATCTACAATCCCGGTCCTTGTTTCGTTTAAGGATTGTGGATCTTTTCCAGAGTGGTTCACACTTTTTTCCTTACTTACGTTCCAGCAAAATTATTTATTCGAGGATTTCATCAAGATTCAATTTCTAATTAATTGCTAATCGATGCACTTGATTTGAGAAGATTTTATTTGGATCAAGTGTCCCCATGTGATAAGACTCATATGACCAACTGTAAGTTTGGTGATTAGACTCGAATACTGAATCTGTGCTGATACCACTATTGCCTGATACTTGTTTATGAATTAATGTGCGCTAAGGTATAACATATCATGTCACATGTTAAATAATTATATTTAGGTTGTGCATCGAGAATGCCTCCAAATTTCTGAATATGTGATATTATAAATATCTATATTGTTTTCCCAGCACGTGCATAATAAGCGAGTCAACTACCAAAGCGTGGTTAGGATTTTTTTATTGTATGAATGTTGCATATACGCTCGGGTAAATCCAGATTTGACTTTCATGGATTCGTATCTATCATGCCGGTACTTTGTACGACATCTTAAGGGAAATCCTCATGTGACCACGTCTTGTGATTTCAAATACAACTAGGGCTAATTAGGTAAGGAAAAGTGGTAGTAACATTGGAGGGAACGGTATCCCAAGATCATGCCAACGAACCTTCCCACAAAGATTCATTATAAGTACGCTATGGGCTGGCCACCACAGATACTATATATAATCTGCCTTAGTGGAGTGCAGTATCTGACTAATATAATGCCTAGCCACTGTTGCTATATAGGAACACTGGAACCACTATTACCGTATTTTTAGCGCAGTGGCCCTACGACGGACTGGTGCATACTGCAAGTACTTGTTTTATTATATTGGTTCGGTTAGCTCATGTTCGGTAATGGCGTGATCTGATGATAATTATTATACATTATTTTTGAGATAACTCAGACTACACATAATAAGCTGTCACGACCTACACCCAAAATTTAGGCATGAGCCGTGGGTACGTCCAGCCTACGCCGCAGCATCAACGGGAGAACGTTGTCTAGGTCTTAATACTACTATTCACAACTCACAAAATAACCTGTCAATAATCTAACTCCATAAAGAGGACAATATTTGATCATCAATTCATAAGAAACTCTATCACAATAACTATAAGAAGGTAAATGGCACGATGAGAAAAAAGATATAAGAAAAATCTGACATAAGTCTATAATACAACTCTAATAATAAAAGTCTAGAGTCTAGATATCTTAACATAAATAAGTCTCAACATAATACACCAAAGTCTCACAGTTTAGAACAATCCAATACATAATAAGCTAGGCTAAATGCTGTCTAAACGACTACGGGTGGTATCTCTTCTAAGGAGAGTGGCTCATCTGGAATCTCCGAGATGAAATCTCCTTCTACTCCTGGACCATAATGGGTAGGGCAAAAATCCTCAAGGTCCTCTGAAAATGTTATCCAGTCAGGATTGGAGTGAAGAACAAATACTAACAGCAATTTCAATTATATTGACAAAAACTATAAGACAGTGTAAGAAAATACATGATGAAGAAAATACTGGAAAATAAGGAATACTGGAGAGACATGTAATTAGCATATAGATCTAACTAGCAATGAACCAATATATGGGAATGCTAGAAATGAGTGTACTGAAATAAAAGAATAGAAATTCTAGCTAAGTGTCGTAAAATATCAGTTTGCTATGTGATCGGCATGGGACTAGATCAGGCTTTATATATGATTGGCTATGATACATTTGAGGTCAGGCTAACTATCTTGTTAGCTATGATGTGAGCAATAGTCAGGCTAATCATATATAATAGGCCATGAGACATGTAAATGGTCAGGCTACACCCTACGGTAGCGTCAAAAAGAGGAGTAGAAGAGCACTAAGTATGTGACGTCATGACTCACTTATTTGTAGGACTGCAAATCGACGTGATATATGGGGTGAGCTATGTTGCATGTAAAGTGGGGTATGATATCATAATCTTGCTAATATTTCCCTATCCCCAGCTAGTACGATAGATTCCAATCATGACTCCTCAGGACTGGTATCTATGATACTAGCCCGTGTATCCGCTGTATCAGAATCAAGTATACACTACAACTAGAATTATGGTAATAATCAAAATAATGAAAACTGTCAGAGAATGTACTCGCCGGTGGTCCTGAGCAAGGAATGAGGATTGATGTCTAAGATGGAATCACAAAGACCTAAATATCAAAATAATGTTATTTGGTGTTTTAGAATGACAATATCATTAACTATGTTGAAATACAATTGTTAGGCCAAAACTAGGTCTTTAATAAGCTAACTAAACTAGGTCTTTAATAAGCTAACTATGTCATTACCTAACTATACTAGTTAATAGTAAGGTAAGTATCTACCTCATATACATACATATATGGTATTAAGTAATATCTCAACTGACACTACAACCCAAAACCTTATTACCCCAACTTTAATTTCTTAACTTAGATACTTACCTTGGTACTCACAACCTACCACAATATATAGTTCGCTGATACTCCTTAGTATCATAATACCTTAATATCCTATTATGGTACAACACCTACACTAATGCCAATTACCTTACTCAACACTATGATACTTAGTTATAATGATACCAAGTATCACACTAATACCTTAGCCAACCCTAGACTCACCATCACTCATTTCTCCCAGGTTGCACTGCAATAGTCCCCTCATTTCCAAATGACTTCTATGTCTACATGTAGTGCACTTGAAGTATACTGCTCAACTGTTGTAGTTGCTACTGATACAAATTTGTATCAGTTCTAGCTTCTCCCCTTATTCTCCTCCTCTTGCACTACAACTGATACTCCACGTATCAGTATCCAAATCCCCCCTTGCCCTATGCATAAGGCTAATGCACTCATCTCTCCACAAGTTCTAACTGGTGCACATGTGCACCAACCTGTGCAAATACACAACAGACCAGAATCCTTATTAATGAACCCTCTTAATGATACAAAGGTATCAGTGCTCAGATTTCCCTATACCCGACAGATACTGGCACTTGGGTCTCCAAGCCAATGCCCGAGCCCCAAATGCCAACACTAACACCTGCACCTTAACACCATCCTAAGCTTCCCTTATACATTGCTAACTGATACTCTCCACAGGCGCCCATCTGATACACCAATGCTTGATGAACCTATGCACCAATAGATGCCCTCATATCAATGATTTCCTATAGAGCTCGAGCCCTAAACTCACTGCATTCCTGGATACTCAATTGTCCAAATTAGTTCATCGCATGCTCAAGGTATACAACAACTTACTTCAGGTTTTGATACTCTAACTGATACTTTATTTGGGGACCAAGCGTAAACTAACTCACCACTCTAATCCTTATCTCATACTTTAACTGATACCATATTCAGTCCACATCTGCTGGACTGATACTCTCCTCTCATTCCTGCAAACTGAACCCGTACTGAAATGATCCACCCTTGCCCAATCTGAACACCATGATAAAATACTACCCTCATGATTAGACCATGTCCCTGAGATTTGATAAAATAAGGGTGCATTAGCAGTTAATACGTTATAATTGGATAAGTTATTTAAAATCTATCTGCTGAATGAAGGAAGGGAGTGATCGAACGTCAGGATCCCGATTTATGGATCTCTCGGTTCGAGAAATAAGAGCAGCAAACCATTTCTTCTGAATCTTTTTCAAATGTCCCATAATAGGTCCCATCCTTCTACCCTTTCCCGGGAGTCGAAGACGAGCAATAACTCTTTAATAAGAGCCTATAATGGTGTCCACCGAGGCTTCCCGGACTCGTAACAAATGGCTAGGAACAACGAAGATTTGAAGTTGTCCATAATTTACTGAGGAACCCTAGATGTTGTCGGAGTAAATGATTGTCAACAAGGTCTTTTTCAAATTTGATTCCACCGTGAAATACCATGATGCAGGTATCTAGGGAATATTCGTTTCTAAAATGAACCTTCGTTCTCCTCCATTTCATCGACATCGGTCAGGCAATGAGCGATCGGTTCATCTTTGAGCATGATGAATCACTTCGCGCCATGTCCATTAGAAACTTGAAAAATGATAATTAGGTTGCGTACTCGGACATTGGCTCGAGGCATTTCCTCTACCCCTCCTTTTGCCATATTTCGCTCAAAGCAAAGGGGTCATGAGCATACAGCAAGATCATAAATAAGTATGACCATTAGTGCTTCTAACCTTCAATCCCAAAAGAGTAGGGACATTAAGTCAAGGCTATGAAGCCCCAACTAGTTTTATACTTCCATTCTCAGTTGCAGTTGCAACTGAGACTAATACTTGCCTCTACCTTACTTCAATACTTTTATGTGCAACTAATGTATACTCCCATCTATGGCAGCATACCCGAGCTTCTCCTACCTTCACACACTCACTGTAACACACCGTCACAACCTATCCCTTACTCCAACCTGACACTAAGTATGAACTCACCACTCTCAGGGACAAGTCCAACCCCACAGATCCAATATACATGCTACCCCCTGCATGTACACCCTGTAGGCAGTTCCATTGAGTGCACAAGTTCTGATCAGCTCATGCTAAAGCCTGGCACTCAATTATCAATGCTTACTGTTTAACTAACACCTTAAGAATTCATAGCTACTGGTACTCTATTTGGTATCTAAACCCCTAATAACTTACATTCTCAGTTTCAACACATCTGTGTATACTTCAAACTGACACTAACACCTACCCGACTGCGCACACACCCCTTCAACTCACTGCACCAACAGTGCAAACCAACTGACACTAAGTGTCACGCCCCAGTCCCAAACTACCGAGGGATCGGACGCGTGATAATGGCCAGCAGTACGCACCGATGGACCAACTCAATATAATGGATCCATCAGGGCATACTTAAGCTGTAAAACAAGTCTACGACAATCATGGCACAACTAATCTCATCCACACAAGATATAAAATATGATCCACATAATAAATGAGGAATGTAAATCATCAGCAAGTCTCACAAAGTACTTCGGGGAACAACCCGATAAATATCTAGTACAATGGTTCTACAGACCAGAAAAGAAAAGACTGAAATAATAAATAAAAACTGAGCATGAACATGGATGCTCAAGAGAAGTCTTCAGCTAAGACCTCGCCATCAGATGGTGGTACAGCTCCTGGATCGGCTCCTCCTGCTGCAGTCCCGTAAACCTCGGGGTAAACCTGTACTGCAAAATCTGGGGACAAAATCCATATCCAGGTCCTCAGGGGACATAGCAAGGTACAGGAAATAAAACAAGCCAGAATATAAACAGTGCAGCAATAATGAGATAAGCAGGGTAAGTATGTAACATCTGTATAATGCAGAGAGAATATCAATAGTACTCAGGTTGAACCTCTACAAGCTCTGTGTAGTGGAGCCTGTAGCAGGGGTATCATGGGGTGGTCTAGCTCAGCGGGAGACTGAGTAGCCGACATAATAATATCAACCTGTAGCCTGTGAATCTATCCAGCAATAGATGGAACAATAAGGAAATACTAAAATAACCAGCTAAGTGATATGCAAGATAAGAGCAGCACTAGAACTCAGGCTGAAGCATACTACAAGCTCTGTGTAGGGGAGCCGGTAGCAGCAGTAAATATGAGTAATGGGCCAAGCTCGGCTATAGAGTCTTGTGCCTCATGGTAATAGGGGTGTATATATATAATCAGCCTGTAGTCTGTGTGTCTCTCCCCACCCAATGTAACCACACAAATCATGAACATAACGTCTCACGTCCATGTCCGCGGGGTCATAACTAATGCACAAGTCATAATGTATCTAGAATATAGTATCTCTATAAGTCCTGCAACCTATACAGGATCACCACGAATATCTCGGGAAGATCCTGTCTCATGATCAGTGTCCTGGGTCAAGTGTACTTGGTATGACCAGTACGAGAAGATAAAGTGTCACGTATGTCCATATCTAGATGACATTACCCAACACCGCGTACGATGTTGGCACCCGACTGATAATCGGACGCTAAGTATGTCAAACGGTCCTAGGTTGAGCATACACAGTAATATATATATAGCAAGGAAAATAAATAACTAAGCTGCAGAGTTTGGCAAGGTACACTTGCCTGATGTCCGAATATCAACTGTCGTCCTGGGATCTGTGGAACCGGTAGGGGCTACTCCCGATGCTGTAATAAATATCATCAACAGTCTCAGAAGGTATCAAACTGCTAGAAATGCCTGTCCTTACGTCCAATTTGGACACAGGGGCAAAATGGTCATTTCCGGACCAAAGCGGGTTCCACTTGTGGGCCACTTTGCACCGAAAAGCGTGTCAGGGTCAAAGGTCTCCAAATTAGTCAAACTCAGTGCCTACAAGTCAGGAACGATGATACGAACCCAACGGAACTTCCAGAATTGGATTCCGATGAGCCGATCACAAAATCACCGGTCAAGTGGAGCCTGTGGGGCCCACGATACGTGGTTTTGTCAACGTCCTCAGAATCGAACCAAACTTGGCTCACAGGACCAGCGTATTGCTACGAGTCCGATGGCGCAAGTTTCGTCTCGATCCGACGTGTGTACACGAAGTTACAGCGCGTTCCAGAAAGGACGGATACGGTGTGTCGTCGGCGGATACGCGTTGATTCCGGGGTGCACGCACCTCTGAATCGACTTCTGCGAAATCCTACACGACCGTATCAACGTCGCGCACAGTTTGGTAAAGACCGCGTGCGACTAAGTCGTCCCGATTGGCGGGGCGGACTCAGTTCCGGGGTGAAACGGGGTGTTATTTTTCCTGTTTTTGGATCGCGGTGTGCGATCACCACAGGACGCGATGCTCCGAGCGAATTGCACGGGCACCGAGAGGGTTATACAGTCTACGCATAGTAATTTACAGAAACGGAATCGGAGTTGCGATGAGGGTGAAAACAGTACCTGAACAGGGCTCCGTGAATTCTGTTTTTCACGTGACCGAGAGTCCAATATGTGTCCTGGTCGTGTCCTCACGTGCTGCTGCTCGCGTCTCGTGTCCGCGGAGACGCTGTGAGGCGGAGGAGTTGTGCTCGGGGTCGCTGTGCTCGCGGCGGGGGGTGAAGCCGCGCTCGGGGTTGCTGGGCGAACTCGGCGGCGGGGTGAAGCCGCGCTCGGGGTCGCTGTGCTCACGGCGGAGGGTCGACGAGCGGATGGGGGTTGCTGGGCGAACTCGGCGGAGGGTCGACGAGCGGATGGGGGTTGCTGGGCGAACTCGGCGGAGGGTCGACGACTAACGGATCGCGGTGGAGGGGTGTCGATGGGAGGCGTCGGGGTTGATGACTGACGGATCGCGGTGGAGGGGTGTCGATCGGTGGTGAAGGGGTGCTGGGAACTAGGGTTCCGGTGGGCGAACGGATTCTGGAGAAAGCGGCGCTGCTCGGGCTCGTATATCGAGGATGGCGGCTGCGGCTGCTTTAATAGCTGCTACAGTGCAATCCGGCGGGGCTAGGGCTTGCTGTGCGGGTTTCGGGTTGGTGGGTTTGGGTTTGGTTCGTTTGGGTTCGGTTTACAATCCAATTGCTTTTGGTCCTCGATACGTTGCTCCGGTGTCCGATTAATTCACCGAAAAATGCCATGCGTCCGGTTCTCCATCATACACAAGAAATTTTTACTTCCAGAATATTTTAACCCCATCTAGCCACACTTAAAATTATTTCTTTAAATCACACTCATCCTGGTTTTAAGTTTCCAAAAATTCCCAAAACGAAATAACTTCATTTAAAATTATTCTCAAAAATTTAGGGTGTTTACAATCTTCCCTCCTTAAAAGGATTGCGTCCTCGCAATCAAAGAATAAGTTACTAAAGAAGGGTTATGGAAATACAAGGTGACCTAGTTTACAACTGCCTTCTCGAACAAATGGGGATAACGTTGACGCATACTATCTTCTCGTTCCCAAGTCGATTCGCCTGGTGAATGATGTTTCCATGCTACTCGGACCAGTCTGATTGTCTGTCCCCGCAATGTCTTCTCACTGACGTCGAGGATGCCAACTGGTTGTTCCTCATACCTCAAGCTCGGGCCTACTGCGATCTCTGAATGATCGACTACGTGACTTGGGTCGGTCACGTACCTTCGCAGCTGTGAGACGTGGAATACGTCATGCACTCCCTCTAAGGATGGAGGTAATGCAAGACGATAAGCCACCTCACCAACGCGCTCTAGAATGTCAAATGGCCCAATATACCTTGGGCTCAGCTTGCCTCTGCTCCCGAATCTGATAGTACCCCGAGTGGGCGAGATCCTCAAGAATACGTGATCCCCTTCTTTGAACTCTAGGGGACGTCTGTGCGTGTCTGCCCAATGCTTCTGTCGGTCCTGAGCTGCCCGTAGATGATTCTGAATCTGCTTCACCTTCTCCACTGTCTGTGTGACCAATTCTGGTCCCAGTATCTGACGTTCACCGACGTCACTCCAGCATATAGGTGACCTGCACTTCCTTCCGTATAAAGCTTCGAAGGGTGCCATCTGAATGCTGGCCTGATAACTGTTATTGTAGGAGAACTCTACTAAATGCAAATGATCTTCCCAAGATCCTCCAAAGTCTAGCATACATGATCGCAACATGTCCTCCAATATCTGAATGGTGCGTTCCGATTGGCCATCTGTCTGCAGGTGGTATGCCGTGCTGAACTTGAGTCTGGTGCCGAGACTCTCTTGCATGCTTCTCCAGAAATGAGATGTAAATCTCGAATCTCGATCCGATACAATACTAACAGGTACTCCATGTAATTTGACGATTTGTCGCATATACATGTCAGCTAGTACCTCTGTGGTCTGTCCAACTCTAAATGGCAAGAAGTGTGCCGATTTAGTGAGTCGATCCACGATCACCCATACTGCGTCTCTTCCGCTGGGGCTCTTCGGAAATCCTGTGACAAAGTCCATCGTGATGTGCTCCCACTTCCATTCCGGTATCGGAAGCGGCTGTAACATCCCTGCGGTCCTCTGATGCTCGGCCTTTACCTGCTGGCAGACTAAGCATCTAGCCACAAACCTTGCGATCTCTCTCTTCATTCCATGCCACCAGTAATACTGTCTCAAGTCCCTGTACATCTTAGTTCCTCCCGGGTGAACAGAGTACATAGAGCTATGTGCTTCCGTCATCAACTCCTGTCTCAATTCTCCGTTTGGAACATACAGGCGATTTCCAAACCTCAAGGTCCCGTCTTCGTGGATGCGAAGTCCTGTCTGAATGCCGACTTCTGTCCTTTCTTTGAGTCTTCGGAATCTAGCATCGGTGGGCAATGCCTCCTTAATCTTCTCCACGAGGGATGACTGAATCTCAAGATTAGCCATCAATCCATTCTGTCCCGGTAATACGACCTCTATCTGTAACTCCTGCAAATCTCTCAATAACTCGGGCTGCACCGTCAAGAAATAGGCCATAGGCTTCCTGCTCAGTGCGTCTGCAACAACATTCGCCTTCCCCGGATGATACTGCAGATCAATGTCAAAATCTACCATCAGTTCCAGCCAGCGTCTCTGCCTCATGTTTAGCTCCTTCTGAGTATATACATACTTCAGACTCTTGTGATCGGTGAAGATTTCTACCCTCTCTCCATAAAGATAGTGCCTCCATATCTTCAATGCAAATATCACTGCTGCTAATTCCAGATCATGTGTTGGGTAGTTCTTCTCGTGGTCCTTCAACTGTCTCGACGCATAAGCAATGACCTTGCCATGTTGCATCAAAACACATCCTAGTCCACTGCCTGATGCATCACTGTAAACAACAAAACCTCCCGACCCCGAAGGAAGAGTCAAGACAGGTGCTGTTGTTAATCTTCTCTTCAGTTCTTCAAAAGCCTTCTGGCAGTCTTCTGTCCATATAAACTCCTGGTCCTTCCGTGTCAGCTTCGTCATTGGTTCTGCAATCCTTGAGAAATTTTCTACGAACCTTCGGTAATATCCCGCAAGTCCGAGAAAACTTCTCACCTCTGCGACTGATGTGGGTGTAGGCCAAGTCTCTATTGCTGCCACCTTCTCTGGATCTACGGAAAGTCCTTCTCCTGATATGATGTGTCCCAAGAAAGGTACTTTGTCCATACAGAACTCACACTTACTAAGCTTGGCATATAACTTCTCCTGTCTCAAGGTCTCTAACACGATTCTAAGATGCTCCTCGTGCTCTTCAGGGCTCTTGGAATATATGAGGATGTCGTCAATGAATACCACTACGAATTTATCCAAGAACTGATGAAAGACCCTGTTCATTAAGCTCATAAACACTGCTGGTGCGTTGGTTAAGCCAAACGGCATCACCAAGAACTCATAATGCCCATACTTTGTCCTGAAAGCTGTCTTCGGGATGTCTTCCTTCCTTACCTTGATCTGATGATAGCCGGATCGAAGGTCAATCTTCGAAAATACCCTTGCACCACTCAATTGATCGAATAGATCATCAATGCGGGGTAGGGGATACCTGTTCTTGATGGTTACAGCATTGAGTGCCCGGTAATCAATGCATAACCGTACTGTTCCATCCTTCTTCGGCACAAATAATATGGGTGCCCCCCAAGGTGAAACACTGGGCCGAATGAAACCCTTCTCCAAAAGATCATCAACCTGTGCTTTCAACTCAACTAACTCCTTGGGTGCTAGTCGATAAACTGTTGAAGTGATTGGCTCTGCTCCTGGAGTTAAGTCTATTATGAATTCTATTTCCCGATCAGGCGGTAAACCTGGAAGATCATCAGGAAATACATCCACAAATTCTGATATGACTCTCGGGTAACCTGTCTCCCCTTCTACAGATAGTACCCTAAGAGTAGGCTGAACTCCTTGCTCTACTGCTCCTCGGAGAAACTCAAATTCTGAATGTCCAGGCGGTCTAAATATAACCCGCCCAATTCGGCAATCAAGAGTCGCATGGTACTGACTTAACCAGTCCATACCAAGTACGACGTCATAATCCGGCATAGAAAATATCAGAAACTGTGCTCGCATTTCTCGGCCACATACGACTACAGAACATGATCTACAGACATCACTAACTGGAATAATACCGCCTCCCGTAAGAATCCTCTTCATCTTCGGGAGGGGTGCGGTAGCTACTCTATGGGTGGCTACAAAGCTAGCTGCTATAAATGAATGTGATGCTCCAGAATCAAATAATGCTACTGCAGGTAATGAAGCTACTAAAATAGTACCTGCGATGACCTCGCCTGCTGTAGCCTCCTCCTCAACAGCTAAGGTGAATGCCTGTCCTCGGCCCTGGGCTTGGCCTCGCTGCTGCTGAGCCTGCTGAAATAAAGCTGCCTGCGGTGCTAGGGGTGGTCTCTGCTGATTCCCTCCTGGGGCTGGTGGTCTGACTCCACCAACTCCTGCCTGCTGTGCTCCTACGGCTGGATGCGCTGGTCGTGGTGCAGGCAAAGCTAATCTCGGTGCTCCCTCTCTTCGCTCGGTGCAGTCTCTGGTCTGATGCTGGTTGGACCCGCAAGCTAGGCAGAGTCCCAACTTGCGTCGGCATTCTCTCTCAATGTGTCCTACCTTGCCGCAGTGATGACAAGTAGGAAGGGATATGGCCCTGTGCGCTGCTCTATCTGGCGTACTCCTCTGGAATCGTTTTGCAGAATCTCCATGTGCTGCCTTGGTTGGTGCGGAGGTGTTTGGCCTCTTCAGATTCGATTCCCTTCTAGTGACGCGCTCCATGCGTCGCGCTGCTGCTAGAACATCAGTATAATTTGTAGGTGCCACTGAGCCAATCAATCTTTGGAGTTCGAACTTCAACCCGTCAAAGAACTTTTCCGCTTTCTCCTCCTCTGTCGAAATCAATGTTGGAGCAAAGCGGCTCAGGCGAATAAATTCAGAATTGTATTCTTCTACTGTCATGCTGCCCTGGATGAGGCGGTTGAACTTGTCCCTGAGCTCTGACCTTGCAACTGCCGGGATGTACATCTCTTGGAAGAGTCTGGAGAACTCTTCCCATGTGACTCTGTCCTATCCAAGTCTCCTTTCTTCTGCTAACCACCAGTGGTGCGCATTATCAGTTAACTGCATTCTGACTGCAGTCATCCATCTCTCTCTTGGAAGTTCAGCGGCTTCCAGCTGATGCTGAATGTTTGTGAGCCACTCATGAACTTCCGTTGGCCCTTCTTTACCAGAAAATGTGCGAGGCTTGAGATGACGGAAGTCGGTGATAGATCCCGTCGATGTTCGCCTCGCTGCTGGATTAGCCTGCTCCAATGCGGATACCAGGCTGGTCCTCAGATACTCGGCCTCCTGCCGATGGGCCTCTTGCTGAATCTGCTGCTGTGCTTGCATCATAGCATACATCATCTGAAACATTTGTTGCCCATCCATGGCTTGTCCTGGTGGGAAAGCTGGCATCTGGGGAGTGAACTGTGGTGGAGGTGGGATGTCATCTCTCCGGAACCTTGGATTAGGCTGACCGGTTTGATCGCTCTGCGATGCTTGTCCTCCACTTCCAGGGGTCACTCCATCTCCATAAGTAATCACAGCGTCGTGTGGTGTCTCCAAAGGAATATCATCTCTGTTCTCGGAATCCATTGCTCTGAAATCAAAAGATAAACTATAAGAACGCTCAGAGGAATCAATACAGGATGCAGTTCAAGTAAAAATTTCGAGTTCGATATAGAGTTCAACAAATGGTTAAATGATGGATGAGATCCTATAGTTTATACTATCCTTAGGGCAGGCTGGTCCGGTCCCTAAGTTGAAACCGAACTATTTAGTCGTAGACCTGCATGGGCCACCACAAAAATCATGTCACGCCCCAGTCCCAAACTACCGAGGGATCGGACGCGTGATAATGGCCAGCAGTACACACCGATGGACCAACTCAATATAATGGATCCATCAGGGCATACTTAAGCTGTAAAACAAGTCTACGACAATCATGACACAACTAATCTCATCCACACAAGATATAAAATATGATCCACATAATAAATGAGGAATGTAAATCATCAGCAAGTCTCACAAAGTACTTCGGGGAACAACCCGATAAATATCTAGTACAATGGTTCTACAGACCAGAAAAGAAAAGACTGAAATAATAAATAAAAACTGAGCATGAACATGGATGCTCAAGAGAAGTCTTCAGCTAAGACCTCGCCATCAGATGGTGGTACAGCTCCTGGATCGGCTCCTCCTGCTGCAGTCCCGTAAACCTCGGGGTAAACCTGTACTGCAAAATCTGGGGACAAAATCCATATCCAGGTCCTCAGGGGACATAGCAAGGTACAGGAAATAAAACAAGCCAGAATATAAACAGTGCAGCAATAATGAGATAAGCAGGGTAAGTATGTAACATCTGTATAATGCAGAGAGAATATCAATAGTACTCAGGTTGAACCTCTACAAGCTCTGTGTAGTGGAGCCTGTAGCAGGGGTATCATGGGGTGGTCTAGCTCAGCGGGAGACTGAGTAGCCGACATAATAATATCAACCTGTAGCCTGTGAATCTATCCAGCAATAGATGGAACAATAAGGGAATACTAAAATAACCAGCTAAGTGATATGCAAGATAAGAGCAGCACTAGAACTCAGGCTGAAGCATACTACAAGCTCTGTGTAGGGGAGCCGGTAGCAGCAGTAAATATGAGTAATGGGCCAAGCTCGGCTATAGAGTCTTGTGCCTCACGGTAATAGGGGTGTATATATATAATCAGCCTGTAGTCTGTGTGTCTCTCCCCACCCAATGTAACCACACAAATCATGAATATAACGTCTCACGTCCATGTCCGCGGGGTCATAACTAATGCACAAGTCATAATGTATCTAGAATATAGTATCTCTATAAGTCCTGCAACCTATACAGGATCACCACGAATATCTCGGGAAGATCCTGTCTCATGATCAGTGTCCAGTGTCCTGGGTCAAGTGTACTTGGTATGACCAGTACGAGAAGATAAAGTGTCACGTATGTCCATATCTAGATGACATTACCCAACACCGCGTACGATGTTGGCACCCGACTGATAATCGGACGCTAAGTATGTCAAACGGTCCTAGGTTGAGCATACACAGTAATATATATATAGCAAGGAAAATAAATAACTAAGCTGCAGAGTTTGGCAAGGTACACTTGCCTGATGTCCGAATATCAACTGTCGTCCTGGGATCTGTGGAACCGGTAGGGGCTACTCCCGATGCTGTAATAAATATCATCAACAGTCTCAGAAGGTATCAAACTGCTAGAAATGCCTGTCCTTACGTCCAATTTGGACACAGGGGCAAAATGGTCATTTCCGGACCAAAGCGGGTTCCACTTGTGGGCCACTTTGCACCGAAAAGCGTGTCAGGGTCAAAGGTCTCCAAATTAGTCAAACTCAGTGCCTACAAGTCAGGAACGATGATACGAACCCAACGGAACTTCCAGAATTGGATTCCGATGAGCCGATCACAAAATCACCGGTCAAGTGGAGCCTGTGGGGCCCACGATACGTGGTTTTGTCAACGTCCTCAGAATCGAACCAAACTTGGCTCACAGGACCAGCGTATTGCTACGAGTCCGATGGCGCAAGTTTTGTCTCGATCCGACGTGTGTACACGAAGTTACAGCGCGTTCCAGAAAGGACGGATACGGTGTGTCGTCGGCGGATACGCGTTGATTCCGGGGTGCACGCACCTCTGAATCGACTTCTGCGAAATCCTACACGACCGTATCAACGTCGCGCACAGTTTGGTAAAGACCGCGTGCGACCAAGTCGTCCCGATTGGCGGGGCGGACTCAGTTCCGGGGTGAAACGGGGTATTATTTTTCCTGTTTTTGGATCGCGGTGTGCGATCACCACAGGACGCGATGCTCCGAGCGAATTGCACGGGCACCGAGAGGGTTATACAGTCTACGCATAGCAATTTACAGAAACGGAATCGGAGTTGCGATGAGGGTGAAAACAGTACCTGAACAGGGCTCCGTGAATTCTGTTTTTCACGTGACCGAGAGTCCAATATGTGTCCTGGTCGTGTCCTCACGTGCTGCTGCTCGCGTCTCGTGTCCGCGGAGACGCTGTGAGGCGGAGGAGTTGTGCTCGGGGTCGCTGTGCTCGCGGCGGGGGGTGAAGCCGCGCTCGGGGTTGCTGGGCGAACTCGGCGGCGGGGTGAAGCCGCGCTCGGGGTCGCTGTGCTCGCGGCGGAGGGTCGACGAGCGGATGGGGGTTGCTGGGCGAACTCGGCGGAGGGTCGACGAGCGGATGGGGGTTGCTGGGCGAACTCGGCGGAGGGTCGACGACTAACGGATCGCGGTGGAGGGGTGTCGATGGGAGGCGTCGGGGTTGATGACTGACGGATCGCGGTGGAGGGGTGTCGATCGGTGGTGAAGGGGTGCTGGGAACTAGGGTTCCGGTGGGCGAACGGATTCTGGAGAAAGCGGCGCTGCTCGGGCTCGTATATCGAGGATGGCGGCTGCGGCTGCTTTAATAGCTGCTACAGTGCAATCCGGCGGGGCTAGGGCTTGCTGTGCGGGTTTCGGGTTGGTGGGTTTGGGTTTGGTTCGTTTGGGTTCGGTTTACAATCCAATTGCTTTTGGTCCTCGATACGTTGCTCCGGTGTCCGATTAATTCACCGAAAAATGCCATGCGTCCGGTTCTCCATCATACACAAGAAATTTTTACTTCCAGAATATTTTAACCCCATCTAGCCACACTTAAAATTATTTCTTTAAATCACACTCATCCTGGTTTTAAGTTTCCAAAAATTCCCAAAACGAAATAACTTCATTTAAAATTATTCTCAAAAATTTAGGGTGTTTACAATCTTCCCTCCTTAAAAGGATTGCGTCCTCGCAATCAAAGAATAAGTTACTAAAGAAGGGTTATGGAAATACAAGGTGACCTAGTTTACAACTGCCTTCTCGAACAAATGGGGATAACGTTGACGCATACTATCTTCTCGTTCCCAAGTCGATTCGCCTGGTGAATGATGTTTCCATGCTACTCGGACCAGTCTGATTGTCTGTCCCCGCAATGTCTTCTCACTGACGTCGAGGATGCCAACTGGTTGTTCCTCATACCTCAAGCTCGGGCCTACTGCGATCTCTGAATGATCGACTACGTGACTTGGGTCGGTCACGTACCTTCGCAGCTGTGAGACGTGGAATACGTCATGCACTCCCTCTAAGGATGGAGGTAATGCAAGACGATAAGCCACCTCACCAACGCGCTCTAGAATGTCAAATGGCCCAATATACCTTGGGCTCAGCTTGCCTCTGCTCCCGAATCTGATAGTACCCCGAGTGGGCGAGATCCTCAAGAATACGTGATCCCCTTCTTTGAACTCTAGGGGACGTCTGTGCGTGTCTGCCCAATGCTTCTGTCGGTCCTGAGCTGCCCGTAGATGATTCTGAATCTGCTTCACCTTCTCCACTGTCTGTGTGACCAATTCTGGTCCCAGTATCTGACGTTCACCGACGTCACTCCAGCATATAGGTGACCTGCACTTCCTTCCGTATAAAGCTTCGAAGGGTGCCATCTGAATGCTGGCCTGATAACTGTTATTGTAGGAGAACTCTACTAAATGCAAATGATCTTCCCAAGATCCTCCAAAGTCTAGCATACATGATCGCAACATGTCCTCCAATATCTGAATGGTGCGTTCCGATTGGCCATCTGTCTGCGGGTGGTATGCCGTGCTGAACTTGAGTCTGGTGCCGAGACTCTCTTGCATGCTTCTCCAGAAATGAGATGTAAATCTCGAATCTCGATCCGATACAATACTAACAGGTACTCCATGTAATTTGACGATTTGTCGCATATACATGTCAGCTAGTACCTCTGTGGTCTGTCCAACTCTAAATGGCAAGAAGTGTGCCGATTTAGTGAGTCGATCCACGATCACCCATACTGCGTCTCTTCCGCTGGGGCTCTTCGGAAATCCTGTGACAAAGTCCATCGTGATGTGCTCCCACTTCCATTCCGGTATCGGAAGCGGCTGTAACATCCCTGCGGTCCTCTGATGCTCGGCCTTTACCTGCTGGCAGACTAAGCATCTAGCCACAAACCTTGCGATCTCTCTCTTCATTCCATGCCACCAGTAATACTGTCTCAAGTCCCTGTACATCTTAGTTCCTCCCGGGTGAACAGAGTACATAGAGCTATGTGCTTCCGTCATCAACTCCTGTCTCAATTCTCCGTTTGGAACATACAGGCGATTTCCAAACCTCAAGGTCCCGTCTTCGTGGATGCGAAGTCCTGTCTGAATGCCGACTTCTGTCCTTTCTTTGAGTCTTCGGAATCTAGCATCGGTGGGCAATGCCTCCTTAATCTTCTCCACGAGGGATGACTGAATCTCAAGATTAGCCATCAATCCATTCTGTCCCGGTAATACGACCTCTATCTGTAACTCCTGCAAATCTCTCAATAACTCGGGCTGCACCGTCAAGAAATAGGCCATAGGCTTCCTGCTCAGTGCGTCTGCAACAACATTCGCCTTCCCCGGATGATACTGCAGATCAATGTCAAAATCTACCATCAGTTCCAGCCAGCGTCTCTGCCTCATGTTTAGCTCCTTCTGAGTATATACATACTTCAGACTCTTGTGATCGGTGAAGATTTCTACCCTCTCTCCATAAAGATAGTGCCTCCATATCTTCAATGCAAATATCACTGCTGCTAATTCCAGATCATGTGTTGGGTAGTTCTTCTCGTGGTCCTTCAACTGTCTCGACGCATAAGCAATGACCTTGCCATGTTGCATCAAAACACATCCTAGTCCACTGCCTGATGCATCACTGTAAACAACAAAACCTCCCGACCCCGAAGGAAGAGTCAAGACAGGTGCTGTTGTTAATCTTCTCTTCAGTTCTTCAAAAGCCTTCTGGCAGTCTTCTGTCCATATAAACTCCTGGTCCTTCCGTGTCAGCTTCGTCATTGGTTCTGCAATCCTTGAGAAATTTTCTACGAACCTTCGGTAATATCCCGCAAGTCCGAGAAAACTTCTCACCTCTGCGACTGATGTGGGTGTAGGCCAAGTCTCTATTGCTGCCACCTTCTCTGGATCTACGGAAAGTCCTTCTCCTGATATGATGTGTCCCAAGAAAGGTACTTTGTCCATACAGAACTCACACTTACTAAGCTTGGCATATAACTTCTCCTGTCTCAAGGTCTCTAACACGATTCTAAGATGCTCCTCGTGCTCTTCAGGGCTCTTGGAATATATGAGGATGTCGTCAATGAATACCACTACGAATTTATCCAAGAACTGATGAAAGACCCTGTTCATTAAGCTCATAAACACTGCTGGTGCGTTGGTTAAGCCAAACGGCATCACCAAGAACTCATAATGCCCATACTTTGTCCTGAAAGCTGTCTTCGGGATGTCTTCCTTCCTTACCTTGATCTGATGATAGCCGGATCGAAGGTCAATCTTCGAAAATACCCTTGCACCACTCAATTGATCGAATAGATCATCAATGCGGGGTAGGGGATACCTGTTCTTGATGGTTACAGCATTGAGTGCCCGGTAATCAATGCATAACCGTACTGTTCCATCCTTCTTCGGCACAAATAATATGGGTGCCCCCCAAGGTGAAACACTGGGCCGAATGAAACCCTTCTCCAAAAGATCATCAACCTGTGCTTTCAACTCAACTAACTCCTTGGGTGCTAGTCGATAAACTGTTGAAGTGATTGGCTCTGCTCCTGGAGTTAAGTCTATTATGAATTCTATTTCCCGATCAGGCGGTAAACCTGGAAGATCATCAGGAAATACATCCACAAATTCTGATATGACTCTCGGGTAACCTGTCTCCCCTTCTACAGATAGTACCCTAAGAGTAGGCTGAACTCCTTGCTCTACTGCTCCTCGGAGAAACTCAAATTCTGAATGTCCAGGCGGTCTAAATATAACCCGCCCAATTCGGCAATCAAGAGTCGCATGGTACTGACTTAACCAGTCCATACCAAGTACGACGTCATAATCCGGCATAGAAAATATCAGAAACTGTGCTCGCATTTCTCGGCCACATACGACTACAGAACATGATCTACAGACATCACTAACTGGAATAATACCGCCTCCCGTAAGAATCCTCTTCATCTTCGGGAGGGGTGCGGTAGCTACTCTATGGGTGGCTACAAAGCTAGCTGCTATAAATGAATGTGATGCTCCAGAATCAAATAATGCTACTGCAGGTAATGAAGCTACTAAAATAGTACCTGCGATGACCTCGCCTGCTGTAGCCTCCTCCTCAACAGCTAAGGTGAATGCCTGTCCTCGGCCCTGGGCTTGGCCTCGCTGCTGCTGAGCCTGCTGAAATAAAGCTGCCTGCGGTGCTAGGGGTGGTCTCTGCTGATTCCCTCCTGGGGCTGGTGGTCTGACTCCACCAACTCCTGCCTGCTGTGCTCCTACGGCTGGATGCGCTGGTCGTGGTGCAGGCAAAGCTAATCTCGGTGCTCCCTCTCTTCGCTCGGTGCAGTCTCTGGTCTGATGCTGGTTGGACCCGCAAGCTAGGCAGAGTCCCAACTTGCGTCGGCATTCTCTCTCAATGTGTCCTACCTTGCCGCAGTGATGACAAGTAGGAAGGGATATGGCCCTGTGCGCTGCTCTATCTGGCGTACTCCTCTGGAATCGTTTTGCAGAATCTCCATGTGCTGCCTTGGTTGGTGCGGAGGTGTTTGGCCTCTTCAGATTCGATTCCCTTCTAGTGACGCGCTCCATGCGTCGCGCTGCTGCTAGAACATCAGTATAATTTGTAGGTGCCACTGAGCCAATCAATCTTTGGAGTTCGAACTTCAACCCGTCAAAGAACTTTTCCGCTTTCTCCTCCTCTGTCGAAATCAATGTTGGAGCAAAGCGGCTCAGGCGAATAAATTCAGAATTGTATTCTTCTACTGTCATGCTGCCCTGGATGAGGCGGTTGAACTTGTCCCTGAGCTCTGACCTTGCAACTGCCGGGATGTACATCTCTTGGAAGAGTCTGGAGAACTCTTCCCATGTGACTCTGTCCTATCCAAGTCTCCTTTCTTCTGCTAACCACCAGTGGTGCGCATTATCAGTTAACTGCATTCTGACTGCAGTCATCCATCTCTCTCTTGGAAGTTCAGCGGCTTCCAGCTGATGCTGAATGTTTGTGAGCCACTCATGAACTTCCGTTGGCCCTTCTTTACCAGAAAATGTGCGAGGCTTGAGATGACGGAAGTCGGTGATAGATCCCGTCGATGTTCGCCTCGCTGCTGGATTAGCCTGCTCCAATGCGGATACCAGGCTGGTCCTCAGATACTCGGCCTCCTGCCGATGGGCCTCTTGCTGAATCTGCTGCTGTGCTTGCATCATAGCATACATCATCTGAAACATTTGTTGCCCATCCATGGCTTGTCCTGGTGGGAAAGCTGGCATCTGGGGAGTGAACTGTGGTGGAGGTGGGATGTCATCTCTCCGGAACCTTGGATTAGGCTGACCGGTTTGATCGCTCTGCGATGCTTGTCCTCCACTTCCAGGGGTCACTCCATCTCCATAAGTAATCACAGCGTCGTGTGGTGTCTCCAAAGGAATATCATCTCTGTTCTCGGAATCCATTGCTCTGAAATCAAAAGATAAACTATAAGAACGCTCAGAGGAATCAATACAGGATGCAGTTCAAGTAAAAATTTCGAGTTCGATATAGAGTTCAACAAATGGTTAAATGATGGATGAGATCCTATAGTTTATACTATCCTTAGGGCAGGCTGGTCCGGTCCCTAAGTTGAAACCGAACTATTTAGTCGTAGACCTGCATGGGCCACCACAAAAATCATGTCACGCCCCAGTCCCAAACTACCGAGGGATCGGACGCGTGATAATGGCCAGCAGTACACACCGATGGACCAACTCAATATAATGGATCCATCAGGGCATACTTAAGCTGTAAAACAAGTCTACGACAATCATGACACAACTAATCTCATCCACACAAGATATAAAATATGATCCACATAATAAATGAGGAATGTAAATCATCAGCAAGTCTCACAAAGTACTTCGGGGAACAACCCGATAAATATCTAGTACAATGGTTCTACAGACCAGAAAAGAAAAGACTGAAATAATAAATAAAAACTGAGCATGAACATGGATGCTCAAGAGAAGTCTTCAGCTAAGACCTCGCCATCAGATGGTGGTACAGCTCCTGGATCGGCTCCTCCTGCTGCAGTCCCGTAAACCTCGGGGTAAACCTGTACTGCAAAATCTGGGGACAAAATCCATATCCAGGTCCTCAGGGGACATAGCAAGGTACAGGAAATAAAACAAGCCAGAATATAAACAGTGCAGCAATAATGAGATAAGCAGGGTAAGTATGTAACATCTGTATAATGCAGAGAGAATATCAATAGTACTCAGGTTGAACCTCTACAAGCTCTGTGTAGTGGAGCCTGTAGCAAGGGTATCATGGGGTGGTCTAGCTCAGCGGGAGACTGAGTAGCCGACATAATAATATCAACCTGTAGCCTGTGAATCTATCCAGCAATAGATGGAACAATAAGGGAATACTAAAATAACCAGCTAAGTGATATGCAAGATAAGAGCAGCACTAGAACTCAGGCTGAAGCATACTACAAGCTCTGTGTAGGGGAGCCGGTAGCAGCAGTAAATATGAGTAATGGGCCAAGCTCGGCTATAGAGTCTTGTGCCTCACGGTAATAGGGGTGTATATATATAATCAGCCTGTAGTCTGTGTGTCTCTCCCCACCCAATGTAACCACACAAATCATGAATATAACGTCTCACGTCCATGTCCGCGGGGTCATAACTAATGCACAAGTCATAATGTATCTAGAATATAGTATCTCTATAAGTCCTGCAACCTATACAGGATCACCACGAATATCTCGGGAAGATCCTGTCTCATGATCAGTGTCCAGTGTCCTGGGTCAAGTGTACTTGGTATGACCAGTACGAGAAGATAAAGTGTCACGTATGTCCATATCTAGATGACATTACCCAACACCGCGTACGATGTTGGCACCCGACTGATAATCGGACGCTAAGTATGTCAAACGGTCCTAGGTTGAGCATACACAGTAATATATATATAGCAAGGAAAATAAATAACTAAGCTGCAGAGTTTGGCAAGGTACACTTGCCTGATGTCCGAATATCAACTGTCGTCCTGGGATCTGTGGAACCGGTAGGGGCTACTCCCGATGCTGTAATAAATATCATCAACAGTCTCAGAAGGTATCAAACTGCTAGAAATGCCTGTCCTTACGTCCAATTTGGACACAGGGGCAAAATGGTCATTTCCGGACCAAAGCGGGTTCCACTTGTGGGCCACTTTGCACCGAAAAGCGTGTCTGGGTCAAAGGTCTCCAAATTAGTCAAACTCAGTGCCTACAAGTCAGGAACGATGATACGAACCCAACGGAACTTCCAGAATTGGATTCCGATGAGCCGATCACAAAATCACCGGTCAAGTGGAGCCTGTGGGGCCCACGATACGTGGTTTTGTCAACGTCCTCAGAATCGAACCAAACTTGGCTCACAGGACCAGCGTATTGCTACGAGTCCGATGGCGCAAGTTTTGTCTCGATCCGACGTGTGTACACGAAGTTACAGCGCGTTCCAGAAAGGACGGATACGGTGTGTCGTCGGCGGATACGCGTTGATTCCGGGGTGCACGCACCTCTGAATCGACTTCTGCGAAATCCTACACGACCGTATCAACGTCGCGCACAGTTTGGTAAAGACCGCGTGCGACCAAGTCGTCCCGATTGGCGGGGCGGACTCAGTTCCGGGGTGAAACGGGGTGTTATTTTTCCTGTTTTTGGATCGCGGTGTGCGATCACCACAGGACGCGATGCTCCGAGCGAATTGCACGGGCACCGAGAGGGTTATACAGTCTACGCATAGCAATTTACAGAAACGGAATCGGAGTTGCGATGAGGGTGAAAACAGTACCTGAACAGGGCTCCGTGAATTCTGTTTTTCACGTGACCGAGAGTCCAATATGTGTCCTGGTCGTGTCCTCACGTGCTGCTGCTCGCGTCTCGTGTCCGCGGAGACGCTGTGAGGCGGAGGAGTTGTGCTCGGGGTCGCTGTGCTCGCGGCGGGGGGTGAAGCCGCGCTCGGGGTTGCTGGGCGAACTCGGCGGCGGGGTGAAGCCGCGCTCGGGGTCGCTGTGCTCGCGGCGGAGGGTCGACGAGCGGATGGGGGTTGCTGGGCGAACTCGGCGGAGGGTCGACGAGCGGATGGGGGTTGCTGGGCGAACTCGGCGGAGGGTCGACGACTAACGGATCGCGGTGGAGGGGTGTCGATGGGAGGCGTCGGGGTTGATGACTGACGGATCGCGGTGGAGGGGTGTCGATCGGTGGTGAAGGGGTGCTGGGAACTAGGGTTCCGGTGGGCGAACGGATTCTGGAGAAAGCGGCGCTGCTCGGGCTCGTATATCGAGGATGGCGGCTGCGGCTGCTTTAATAGCTGCTACAGTGCAATCCGGCGGGGCTAGGGCTTGCTGTGCGGGTTTCGGGTTGGTGGGTTTGGGTTTGGTTCGTTTGGGTTCGGTTTACAATCCAATTGCTTTTGGTCCTCGATACGTTGCTCCGGTGTCCGATTAATTCACCGAAAAATGCCATGCGTCCGGTTCTCCATCATACACAAGAAATTTTTACTTCCAGAATATTTTAACCCCATCTAGCCACACTTAAAATTATTTCTTTAAATCACACTCATCCTGGTTTTAAGTTTCCAAAAATTCCCAAAACGAAATAACTTCATTTAAAATTATTCTCAAAAATTTAGGGTGTTTACACTAAGGCACACCACCACTGCGTACTAATACACTCACATACCTGACAGCCCTCTAGCACACCCCACACACTTGTGTAAGAACAAGCACACACACACACACACACACACACACACACACACACACACTAATTTATATATATATGTACACTAATATATTTACATTTATATACGTATATGTATTCAATATCATATGAATTTACCATTCTAACTAGGTTACACCCTCTATGGGTCATTTTAACAAACACCTAGTATGCACAAGCAAGATACTCATAATACACAACCAATCCTCTTGTCAAAACCCCCAAATCATAACTAGTAACATATATTCATATCAAATATATATATATATATATATATATATATATATATATATATATATATATATATATATATATATATATATATATATATATAGTATGATTAGTTGTTATAAAAAATAGGGAAATATACACCCCCTTAAAACACGAAACCCAAATATACATATAACACCATGAAGAAAATACTATGGGAACCAAAGGAAACTAATTTTCCCCCATTATAGCTATTTCTTTGCCATGGGTGGGCTCCTAATGGCTAAACAAATAATAAAATAGAATTTAAAGGAGAGATTTTAGATTTTCACCTATTGGGAGATGGGTTCCCAATGCAAACTTCTTCTTCTCCTAAGCTTATTGAAACCTAAGCTTCTAGGCTTCTTAGATGAGGGAAAAAAGAGGGTTTAGGGTTTTAAATTATGAAATTTGGTTGATAAAGGAAAGGGTTTGGGAAAGAACTATTTCTAGGATTTTTCTTCATGAGCTATGAATGAACAAAGAGAGAGGCTTCCTCTCTCTACATAAGGCCGACCACTAAACCTAGGGATAGCTAATGCACAAAGTCCATAATGCGCCCATATGGTTGTTATAAAGAGTTATTTAATTAATAAAGTTTTTATTCCTAATGAGGGGGGTTTAACTAGATTCTAATTTAAATAGATAGGGATTAGTTAGTGGATTCAAATGTCTAGTCTAAGGTTGAGTCTAATGGTCTCTTCAAGTCTAGACATAATATATATATTATTGCAAAAGACAACAATGCCCCTATTCTTGAAATATGGTAGTGACAAGTAAGCGTAGGATTGATTAGCCGATCTAACAGAGCATGTGCTGGTAGTCTAGGGACCTAAACTATTGTAGTGTTGAACCCTTGTCCTTGGTTCATTTTAGGGTTGCGCCAATGCGTCACAATAGGTCATGTACCGAAGCTGTATATTATATCTATATCTTATCTTGTATTATGGCATGTGTGTCTTGGATTATATTTATGTGTTATATCTTCGTCGTGTTCATAATTGGTTAGTCGTACCCTGTCTCGAAGTAGTGTGATACCTCTTGTCCTTGTTTGGTTACAGGGCTATCCTACTGCTCCGATAAAAGGTCATACGTTTGTAGTGATGGCATGAATTATCCTATTTTATGTATTTTATTGGTTTTTACTTCATTCACTTGTGCTTCTTTATGGTACTTGCTATCGGGGCCTGAATCCGCTGGTTTTGTTTGGCCAGGTTTAGGAGTAGAGCCCGAGGATCCTGTCCTGTATCTTTTCGATAGCGAACACCAGGAGGATGTCCGCCGAGAAACTTGAGTGGGTTTCTTCTCCCCCACTATGAGTATCATTCTATTTTACCTTTTTGGCGTTTAGCTGATGACACTTATTAGCCAGTTTATCTGGATATTAGTTCCTATACATAATTTTATATTATTCAGACCGCGGCTGACTTATAGCCATGTACTCTTGATAATGCACTAGTGTACCATCCGGTATAACGAGTTTCAGGATCATTCTTATAGAGCGTCAGGGACGCCTAACTGCTTTATCTTACATGTTCATTCTTATTGTTTCTTGGTTGATGATTGAGACATAGATGTTCTAGACCTTAGGTGACTTGATTGTAGCATGCACCCCCTTGTCTCTTGACAACCTTAGCATATTGTGGCTTACTTCAATATTTTGTAAGGTGTGGTTGGATGAGTCACTCCCCCGCTCTTCAGTATTCTGGTTTTGGGACGTGAGAGCTAAATTAAAAATTTATATCGATAAAACGTATTTATCATGCCCCAGTCCCAAAATATTATGGAACCAGGCCACGTGGCATTGGCCAGCTGACACGACTCCGAGGATATCCCAATTTAATGGATCCTGACGAAGCGTGCTACGCTGTCCTAAATATAACAAGTCTAATAACAACAACAGGCAATGTCTAATCTCATCCACAGATAACAAGTAAATACTGAAATGAAAGACTGGAATATGAGAAACATAGTCGACTGACATAGTACAACTGAAATAAGTCTGGTGGGAACAAACCCACTACAATGTACTGATAGTCTGAAATAAAGTACTGAATATCTGAAATGAAAGTACTGATAAGGAGAGACTAGAACAACATCTAACTAGGTAAGGAGCTCCAGTCATAGGCGGAAGGCCTACCAATCTGATCAGGGGTACTCTGATGGAAGGACCTCTAGCTCCTCGTCCAGAGCAAACCTCGTCTCTATGCCTGGCCCGTAAACTATGGGATAAAAGGCCTCGTCCAGATCTGGAAGATAACCAGGTCCTCAGAGGGACGTAACAAGATACAATATGCATGCTGGATATAGTACTGAAATAAAAGTAAAGAGGGGGTGTGCTAACCATCTAAGTGAATGCAATATAAGGACAACCTAGGAACGTATAAGTAGGTGTAGGCATAACGTCCAACATCCTCTAGAGTGTGGTATCTGTAACGTCCATCATTCCGAAGAATGAGGTATCTGTATATATATAACGTCCACACTCTAAGGGACGTGGTATCTGCAATGTATATACGTCCGTAACACTCCGAAGAGCGCGGTGTCTGAATATAGAGAGTCACCGGGTCTGTGGTTCCTCTGGATACCACGGAGTCCGATGGGGGTATCCCATACGTCTGTCAGTTGTCCTTCCCGCCCAATGTAGATACGCAAGTCGAATATACGACTTAAGTGTACCGTATCTAGATGCCAAGTCTCAACTATGCTACTCTAGAATACATGCTAGTCCGTGATGCATGTTGTACGTACCGATAGCGAATCGGGTACGCGGACCCGCATCCCAATATGAATGTACCATCGTGGTACGTGTATAGTGCCATGGTCTAGGAGAATATCAGAATATCCTCGCAGTAGTGGTTGAGTCAACTAGCAACTAGGTCAAGTACACTACTCATCGACGCAATGTCGACTGCACCCGAATCAATCTCGGATGCGTACAGTTCATGTATAATTGAAATATTTAACATTTAAATTTAAAGCAGTAAATCAGCAAGGTATACTTGCCTGCCCCGGGTAGCTGCGAAATCCAAAGCCCTGCTCCTGATGTCTCGGCAGTAGTGTCCAGAAATCCTATATAGGATATAGTAATATCCAAATTAGTCGCTACAATAGCACGACTAGGACACATCTGTCCGTATCTATAACTGACACAGGGTCGGGGCTGTATGTATATTCAGCTAACACTAGTATTTATATACACACTAAATCATATTTAAATATATTAAATAATATTTTGTTTATTAGTACCAAAATATTTTCATGTATTATTTAGCAATACACTGGTAATTATGTTATTTTCAATAAATACATATATGTGTATATAATAGATAATATCCAATACATCATTTATTTATACATAATCATATATAGCATGGTAACTTGAAATATATACATTCATATACATATATATTAATATATATATACATATTAGGTATATAAAAAAATAGGGTATTTAAACTCATGTATATATATACTATGTATATACCTACATTTTTATTTATAAAAAAAATACGTACTTATATATTTATGTATTATTTAAAATATACCCAAAAATAGAAATACAGTATATACCAAAAATAATACTTTATTTTTCCAGAAATGTATTTAATATTATAAATATTAGATAGTTAATATTTTAGTATTTATTTAAAAGTACATTCATACATACATACATACATAATTATATGTATTTACCAAAAGTAAATATAGCATTATTTATATTTATGCACCATTATTAATTTGGGTAGAAAAAATACATACACTATTTATTTCTCAGAAATATATATTTATTTGTGTATATATATATATATATATATATATATATATATATATATATATATATATATATATATATATATGTATATATACATATATACATATATACTTTAGGTATTAGATCATATCAAGTATTTATATCTATACTATGTATATATATACCTTCATTAATTGTATTAGAGCATTTATATATATAAATTAAAACTCAGAAATTTCTCTCAGTATATACATTAAAATACTGTAAAAATACAGAAAGGAATACATATATATTTAGAATACCTAATATACGTATTTAAATACTATAAAATACGAGATTCATATGTATGAAAACTTGCAAACCAAAATACATGAACAAATACTAATATTTACACACTAAGTCGTACCTCAGGTCGAGGGGGTCGAGTTGGTCGGTCGTCGCCGGCGGGGGTGGTCGGGCGGCGCTCCGGCGAGGCTCGGGGAGGTTGCGGGCAGCAGCCGCGGTTCTCGACTCGTCGACGCTGCGGGCTCGAGATCTCTCCGGCGCATCGATGTCGTCGGCCGAAATTTTGTGGGGAGGAAGAGGACTGACTGGCGGAGGCTTAGGTGAAGTATGGTGGTCGGAGGTGCGGGGGTGGCGGAGCACGAACAGGTCGGTTGGTCGGCTCAAGTGTGCGGGCTGTGGGAGCTGGGCTCGGTGCGGGCGGCCGGGGAAGCTACTCCGGCGTCGTGGGGGCCGGAGTTTCTGGTGGTAGGTGGGGAGGTGACAGGCGGGGGTGGTCGAGTTGTATGGCGGCGGTCGGTGGAGGCTGGTGGCGGTGGTCGAGCTCGGGGTGGTCGGGTAGGGTAGGGCTGCTGGTTGGGGATATTAGGGTTTAGCTAGGTTTTAGTTTTTGGTTTCTTATTTAAATGATTAAATAGCATGTATATGTAGGTGAGAGAGTGAGGGGGGCTGCCTAGGGATTAGGGCCGGCTGTAGGTGGGGTTTGGGGAGTTGGGGAAGCTTCCACAAGTTGAGGGGAGGGCTAGGATTTAGTCATTCAAAATGTAGGGCCATGATGTGCCCTACATAAAGTGGTGTAGGTACATAGGAAAGGGGGGAAATCAAATGCATATGATTGGTCATGACCATTTCTTTTCTCCATGATGGTTTGGGCCAATGAGAGGGGGACACCACATTGCAATTTTGCAATTAGGTCCCTGAACAATTTGGTATTTGTACAATTAATTTGCACTAGGAATTTAATGAAATCAAACACCATGTTTGGTGTTCCTCATTGGTCTATGATGGTGTTTGGTGTTTTGTATGAGGCTTGTGGGTGTGGATGTGGGTTTGGGTTGGATTTGGGTCCAATTTCATTTAGGTTAGGTCTCCACATTAATTAATTCGCAATTAATGTTACGGTGTTTCTAATTTAATTTAATTAAAAATCGGGAGTCTAAATTTGGTTGGACAAGGGTCGTTGGTGTAGCTGGCTCAGTGTACAATAATATCGTGATCTGGGTTGGTCAAAACTGGTTGAGGTTGGGTCTTAATTTCAATTAAAACGGACAACGAACGTAATTACGCAATTTAATTAATTTGCGCACGGACGTTTGTAACGACTTTTGTGCGTCTAAAATCAGGCACAAAAATCGGTATCCGGGGTTTGTTCTAGGTTCAATATGAGGGGTTTACAGGTCTAGGTCAAATATGTGGAATTCGTTTTAGGGCAACAGCTAAGGTAGTATCCTAAAACAATCAATCATTGCACAAGTATCATAATGCTATATATATTAAATCATAAACAATTCTAATTAACCCTAATTATGCTAATTAAATTATTTAACCCTAATTACTGGTCGAGGGGGTTTACAACATACCCTCCTTAGAGCATTTCGTCCTCGAAATTAAAACAGACATATAAAAAAACTGTTGAATGAAATTAAACATTAAGACATACCTAGGCCTTCGAAGAGATGGGGAAAACGTTGCCGAATATCGTCCTCTCGTTCCCAGGTTGATTCACCTGGTGCATGATGCCTCCATGCGACACGAACTAGAGGGATAGTCTGGCCTCGCAGTACCTTCTCGCTTCGGTCTAGGATCTCTACCAGCTCCTCCTGGTATGACAAGCTTGGACCAACGGTGATCTCCGAGTGGTCAAGCACATGACTCGGATCCGGTATGTATCTCCTCAGCTGAGATACATGGAAGACGTCGTGAACTCCCTCCAGTGTCTGCGGCAAGGCCAATCTGTAAGCAACTTCTCCGACGCGCTCTAGCACATCGAAGGGTCCGATGTACCTCGGACTCAGCTTCCCTCTGCCTCCAAATCTGATGGTTCCTCTGGTAGGTGAAATCTTCAGGAACACATATTCTCCAACCTGGAACTCTAAGGGTCGTCGATGCGCATTAGCCCAATGCTTCTGCCTGTCCTGTGCTGCTCGTAGATGCCCCTGGATCTTCTTCACCTTCTCCACTGTATGGACGATCAACTCTGGCCCTAGAATCTGCCTCTCGCCTACATCGCTCCAACATACGGGGGAACGATACTTCCTACCATACAATGCCTCATAGGGAGCCATCTGAATGCTCGCCTGATAGCTATTATTGTAGGAAAATTCGACCAAGTGCAAGTGGTCCTCCCATGAACCGCTGAAGTCAAGCATGCAAGCCCTCAACATATCCTCCAGCGTCTGAATGGTGTGCTCGGACTGTCCATCTGTCTGCGGGTGGTACGAAGTACTGAACTTAAGGCGGGTACCAAGACTCTCTTGCATACTCCTCCAAAAGTACGATGTAAATCTCGTATCCCGGTCAGACACGATACTGACTGGCACTCCATGCAAGCGTACAATCTCTCTCATGTACATGTCTGCCAAAACTTCCGTAGATTGCCCAACCCTGAAGGGTAAAAAGTGGGCAGACTTGGTGAGTCTATCTACGATTACCCATACGGTATTGCGACCACTAGGACTCCTCGGGAAACCCGTGACGAAGTCCATGGTGATGTGCTCCCATTTCCACTCCGGTATCGGGAGTGGTTGAAGTAATCCGGCAGACCTCTGATGCTCAGCCTTGACTTGCTGACACACCAGACACTTAGCCACGAAGCGGGCTATCTCTCTCTTCATCCCGTGCCACCAGTAGTACTGCCTCAGGTCTCGATACATCTTCGTGCCTCCTGGATGTATAGAATAGGTTGAACTGTGTGCCTCCGTCATCAGCTCCTGGCGTAGCTCTCCATTCGGAACATAGAGACGATCTCCATATCTCAAGGTCCCGTCCTCGTGTATACGCAGTCCCGTCTGTATTCCAGCCTCTGTCCTCTGTCGAAGCCTCTGAAATCTAGCGTCCGTCGGCAAAACAGCCTTGATTCTCTCCACCAATGTCGATTGCACTTGGAAACTCGACATCTGGCCGTCTACTCCGGGCATGACGACTTTGATACCCAACTGTTCTAGATCTCTCAACAGATGTTGTTGGGTAGTCAGGAAAAATGCTATGGGCTTCCTGCTTAAAGCATCGGCTACCACATTAGCCTTTCCCGGATGGTACTGCAGCTCAATCTTGAAGTCCGCCATCACTTCGAGCCAACGTCTCTGTCTCTGGTTCAGGTCCTTCTGTGTGTAGACGTATTTAAGGCTCTTATGATCGGTAAATATCTCCACGCGCTCTCCGTACAGGTAGTGCCTCCAAAGCTTTAAAGCAAAGATCACTGCGGCAAGCTCCAAGTCGTGGGTGGGGTAATTCTTCTCATGGGTCCTCAGCTGTCTAGAGGCATAGGCCACAACCTTCCTATGCTGCATCAAAACGCATCCTAATCCTTTCCCGGACGCATCGCTATAGATCACAAATCCTCCGGGTCCGGAAGGTATGGTCAAGATGGGTGCTGTAGTCAGACGCTTCTTCAGCTCATCGAACGCCGTCTGACACTCCTCTGTCCAGGTGAACTCCTGATCCTTGCGGGTCAAGCGGGTCATCGGCTCTGCGATCCTTGCGAAGTTCTCTACGAACCTCCGGTAATATCCGGCAAGTCCTAGGAAACTCCTCACCTCCGTGACGTTGGTAGGGGTCGGCCACGTCTCTACAGATGAAATCTTCGCGGGATCTACTGAAATACCATCTCCCGAGATAACGTGTCCAAGAAATGCGACACGATCTAGGAGAAACTCGCACTTGCTCAGCTTGGCATAAAGCCTCTCTCGTCTCAGCGTCTCTAGCACTAGCCTCAAATGCTCTCCGTGCTCCTCGTGGCTCTTCGAATACACCAAGATGTCGATGAAGACTACCACGAACTGGTCCAGATACTCATGGAAGACTCGGTTCATCAGGTTCATAAACACAGCAGGCGCATTTGTCAATCCGAAAGGCATCACTAGGAACTCGTAATGACCATAACGAGTCCTAAATGCTGTCTTTGGAATGTCCTCCCTTCGCACCTTCACCTGATGGTAGCCCGATCTCAAGTCGATCTTCGTGAACACCACTGCTCCGGTCAGCTGGTCGAACAGATCGTCGATTCGTGGTAGAGGGTACTTGTTCTTGATAGTCAGAGCATTAAGGGCTCTGTAATCAATGCACATCCGGAATGTTCCGTCCTTCTTCGGTACAAACAGCACTGGTGCTCCCCAGGGTGATGCACTAGGACGAACGAATCCTTTGATCTGCAACTCCTCTAGCTGTAGCTTCAGCTCGTCAAGCTCCTTCTTCGCCAACCGGTACACATTTGATGATACCGGTGCTGCTCCAGGTATTAGCTCAATGCTGAACTCTACCTCTCTATCAGGCGGTAGGCCTGGCTACTCATCTGGAAAAATATCCTCGAACTCTGCAACGATTTCTGGGGGTGCCGTCTCCATCGCCATGTAAGCTTCAGCTGCGTGTCCTACTCCTTGCTCGATGGTGCCTCGCATGAATTCAAACTCCGGTTGTCCTGGCAGTCTAAAAGTAACGCTACCCTTCCGGCAATCTAGCACGGCATTGTACTGGCTTAACCAGTCCATGCCCAGTACAACGTCGAAAGCTGGCATTGGGAGTACCAACAATCTCGCTCTCATCTCCCTACCACAAACTACTACCGAGCACGTTCTAATGGTGCTGGTAACCGGTACAATGCCTCCTCCGGTAAGTATTCTCCAACTCTTAGGTAAGGGGGAAGTTGCTACTCTATGCATTGCTACAAATCTACTAGATATAAATGACAATGTAGCTCCAGAATCAAACAGTGCAGTCGCAGGTAATGAGGCAACTATAATTGTACCTGCTATAGCCTCTCCCTCTGGTTCCTCTTCAATAGATGCTAAAGCAAAGGCTTGTCCGCGCCTCTGCCCTCCTGCCTGCTGTCGGGCCTGGTTAAAGTGTGCCTCCTGTGTGACCAAGGGTGGTCCTCTCTGCTGTCCTCCGGTAGCTGGGGGACGCTGGCCTCCTGCTGGGGGTTGGATCCTCAGTGGTGCTGCTGGTGGCCTCTGTCCAGTCTGGGGTGCTGCGTCTCTACGCTGGGGGCAGTCTCTAGCAAGGTGCTGGCTGGCTCCACAGACCATGCAGAGCCCGAGCTTCTTTCTGCAGTCTCGGATGACGTGTCCCCTCTTGCCACAGAAGTGACAGGTCGGAAGCTCCTTCTGCTGGTACGGCGCTGTCCTCTGCTGCGCCTGCGCTCCTGGACGGCGGATCGGTCCTCCGGCTCCTTGCTGGGTCCTGGCTGGAACGTTCGTGTTGGAACGTCTCGCTCCTCCTCCTCCTATAGCCTCTTGGATCCTCGCCTCTGATAGGACCTCTTCATAAGAGATCCTCGTCTGGGTAGTAGTGTACCTCTGCAGCTCTTGAGTGAGGCCGTGGTGGAATCTCCTGGCTTTCTCCAGGTCATTGGGGATCAGGGCTGCTCCGAATCGGCTGAGTCTGCTGAACTCTCCGTCATAGGCGTCCACAGTCAGGTTCCCTTGCTCCAGGTGCAGGAACTGAGAGTACAGGGCGTTCCTCACCGTAGCTGGGAAATACTTCTTGTTGAAGTGCTCTAGAAATTCCTCCCAAGTCTGCTGTCGGCCAATGCTGTGCTCCATAGAGTCCCACCAGTGATGGGCGTTGCCTGTGAGTTGGGCCCTCCCCGCGGTCATCCAGAGATCGGGGTGTAGCTGCGAACCCTCTAGCAGCATCTCAGTGTTGGAGACCCAGTCTGAGATCTCCTCAGCCGTCTCCTTACCCGAGAAGGTTCCCGGACCCATCGTTCTGAAGCCTTTTACAGTGCCCGCTAGCCGGTCAGGTGCAGGTGCCGGTGCTGGTGCTGGTGCTTGGGCAGGTGCCCTCTCTAGTACGGCCATCAGACCCTGTCTCAGAGTCTCCGTCTGCTGCATCTGGGCCAGCATCATCATTTGGAAGAACTGCATCATCTGTGTCTGTCCCTCTGCTGGTGGCATCTGATGTGGAAACGGTGGAGGTAGTGGAAGCGGTACCTCCTGCTGTCTCCTCGGTGTCTCCTCGGGTGCCGGCCTCTCGTACTGCGGCATCGGTGTCGCCCTCGAGGTCTGCCCCTCGAAGTACTGCCTCGGAATCGTCTGTGATGCCTGGCCCTCTGGCTGCTGCGTCTCCTCGTCGGGAGAGACCTGATGCCAGTGCATCATCGGGGCCTGTGGGATCACCTCTGCCTCTGGCTGAGGATGCTCTCTGGGTGGTCCTCGAGTCGTATCCTCTCTCGGTGCTGCAGGTGGTGCTATGGCACCGAGTATCTCACGTCGGCTCCGAAGGTTCATCTCGCTGTAAGAGATAGAACGATATTTAGAAGAGTATAGAATCAATCAAACAGGATACAGATATATTACAGTTCGGAAGAGGTTCAAAGGCGTTATCAAGTGGATGAGACCTAGTAATTTCTATCCTATTGCAGGCTCGCTGGGCACGTTTCCATACCATAAGCGATAGATGTTTGGTGTTTCAGACCTGCATGGGCCACCACTAAAATCATATCACGCCCCAGTCCCAAAATATTATGGAACCAGGCCACGTGGCATTGGCCAGCTGACACGACTCCGAGGATATCCCAATTTAATGGATCCTGACGAAGCGTGCTACGCTGTCCTAAATCTAACAAGTCTAATAACAACAACAGGCAATGTCTAATCTCATCCACAAATAACAAGTAAATACTGAAATAAAAGACTGGAATATGAGAAACATAGTCGACTGACATAGTACAACTGAAATAAGTCTGGTGGGAACAAACCCACTACAATGTACTGATAGTCTGAAATAAAGTAATGAATATCTGAAATGAAAGTACTGATAAGGAGAGACTGGAACAACATCTAACTAGGTAAGGAGCTCCAGTCATAGGCGGAAGGCCTACCAATCTGATCAGGGGTACTCTGATGGAAGGACCTCTAGCTCCTCGTCCAGAGCAAACCTCGTCTCTATGCCTGGCCCGTAAACTGTGGGATAAAAGGCCTCGTCCAGATCTGGAAGATAACCAGGTCCTCAGAGGGACGTAACAAGATACAATATGCATGCTGGATATAGTACTGAAATAAAAGTAAAGAGGGGGTGTGCTAACCATCTAAGTGAATGCAATATAAGGATAACCTAGGAACGTATAAGTAGGTGTAGGCATAACGTCCAACATCCTCTAGAGTGTGGTATCTGTAACGTCCATCATTCCGAAGAATGAGGTATCTGTATATATATAACGTCCACACTCTAAGAGACGTGGTATCTGCAATATATATACGTCCGTAACACTCCGAAGAGCGCGGTGTCTGAATATAGGGAGTCACCGGGTCTGTGGTTCCTCTGGATACCACGGAGTCCGATGGGGGTATCCCATACGTCTGTCAGTTGTCCTTTCCGTCCAATGTAGATACGCAAGTCGAATATACGACTTGAGTGTACCGTATCTAGATGCCAAGTCTCAACTATGCTACTCTAGAATACATGCTAGTCCGTGATGCATGTCGTACGTACCGATAGCGAATCGGGTACGCGGACCCGCATCCCAATATGAATGTACCATCGTGGTACGTGTATAGTGCCATGGTCTAGGAGAATATCAGAATATCCTCGCAGTAGTGGTTGAGTCAACTAGCAACTAGGTCAAGTACACTACTCATCGACGCAATGTCGACTGCACCCGAATCAATCTCGGATGCGCACAGTTCATGTATAATTGAAATATTTAACATTTAAATTTAAAGCAGTAAATCAGCAAGGTATACTTGCCTGCCCCGGGTAGCTGCGAAATCCAAAGCCCTGCTCCTGATGTCTCGGCAGTAGTGTCCAGAAATCCTATATAGGATATAGTAATATCCAAATTAGTCGCTACAATAGCACGACTAGGACATATTTGTCCGTATCTACAACTGACACAGGGTCGGGGCTGTATGTATATTCAGCTAACACTAGTATTTATATACACACTAAATCATATTTAAATATATTAAATAATATTTTGTTTATTAGTACCAAAATATTTTCATGTATTATTTAGCAATACACTGGTAATTATGTTATTTTTAATAAATACATATATGTGTATATAATAGATAATATCCAATACATCATTTATTTATACATAATCATATATAGCATGGTAACTTGAAATATATACATTCATATACATATATATTAATATATATACATATTAGGTATATAAAAAAAATAGGGTATTTAAACTCGTGTATATATATACTATGTATATACCTACATTTTTATTTATAAAAAAAATACGTACTTATATATTTATGTATTATTTAAAATATACCCAAAAATAGAAATACAGTATATACCAAAAATAATACTTTATTTTTCCAGAAATGTATTTAATACTATAAATATTAGATAGTTAATATTTTAGTATTTATTTAAAAGTACATTCATACATACATACATACATACATACATACATAATTATGTGTATTTACCAAAAGTAAATATAGCATTATTTATATTTATGCACCATTATTAATTTGGGTAGAAAAAATACATACACTATTTATTTCTCAGAAATATATATTTATTTGTGTATATATATATATATGTATATATACATATATATACATATATACTTTAGGTATTAGATCATATCAAGTATTTATATCTATACTATGTATATATATACCTTCATTAATTGTATTAGAGCATTTATATATATAAATTAAAACTCAGAAATTTCTCTCAGTATATACATTAAAATACTGTAAAAATACAGAAAGGAATACATATATATTTAGAATACCTAATATACGTATTTAAATACTATAAAATACGAGATTCATATGTATGAAAACTTGCAAACCAAAATACATGAACAAATACTAATATTTACACACTAAGTCGTACCTCAGGTCGAGGGGGTCGAGTTGGTCGGTCGTCGCCGGCGGGGGTGGCCGGGCGGCGCTCCGGCGAGGCTCGGGGAGGTTGCGGGCAGCAGCCGCGGTTCTTGACTCGTCGACGCTGCGGGCTCGAGATCTCTCCGGCGCGTCGACGTCGTCGGCCGAAATTTTGTGGGGAGGAAGAGGACTGACTGGCGGAGGCTTCGGTGAAGTATGGTGGTCGGAGGTGCGGGGGTGGCGGAGCACGAACAGGTCGGGTGGTCGGCTCAAGTGTGCGGGCTGTGGGAGCTGGGCTCGGTGCGGGCGGCCGGGGAAGCTACTCCGGCGTCGTGGGGGCCGGAGATTCTGGTGGTAGGTGGGGAGGTGACAGGCGGGGGTGGTCGAGTTGTATGGCGGCGGTCGGTGGAGGCTGGTGGCGGTGGTCGAGCTCGGGGTGGTCGGGTAGGGTAGGGCTGCTGGTTGGGGATATTAGGGTTTAGCTAGGTTTTAGGTTTTGGTTTCTCATTTAAATGATTAAATAGCATGTATATGTAGGTGAGAGAGTGAGGGGGGCTGCCTAGGGATTAGGGCCGGCTGTAGGTGGGGTTTGGGGAGTTGGGGAAGTTTCCACAAGTTGAGGGGAGGGCTAGGATTTAGTCATTCAAAATGTAGGGCCATGATGTGCCCTACATAAAGTGGTGTAGGTACATAGGAAAGGGGGGAAATCAAATACATATGATTGGTCATGACCATTTCTTTTCTCCATGATGGTTTGGGCCAATGAGAGGGGGACACCACATTGCAATTTTGCAATTAGGTCCCTGAACAATTTGGTATTTGTACAATTAATTTGCACTAGGAATTTAATGAAATCAAACACCATGTTTGGTGTTCCTCATTGGTCTATGATGGTATTTGGTGTTTTGTATGAGGCTTGTGGGTGTGGATGTGGGTTTGGGTTGGATTTGGGTCCAATTTCATTTAGGTTAGGTCTCCACATTAATTAATTCGCAATTAATGTTACGGTGTTTCTAATTTAATTTAATTAAAAACCGGGAGTCTAAATTTGGTTGGACAAGGGTCGTTGGTGTAGCTGGCTCAGTATACAATAATATCGTGATCTGGGTTGGTCAAAACTGGTTGAGGTTGGGTCTTAATTTTAATTGAAACGGACAACGAACGTAATTACGCAATTTAATTAATTTGCGCACGGACGTTTGTAACGACTTTTGTGCGTCTAAAATCAGGCACAAAAATCGGTATCCGGGGTTTGTTCTAGGTTCAATATGAGGGGTTTACAGGTCTAGGTCAAATATGTGGAATTCGTTTTAGGGCAACAGCTAAGGTAGTATCCTAAAACAATCAATCATTGCACAAGTATCATAATGCTATATATATTAAATCATAAACAATTCTAATTAACCCTAATTATGCTAATTAAATTATTTAACCCTAATTACTGGTCGAGGGGGTTTACAGTATTAGCGACGTTATTAGCAATGTTTTATGAATGTCGCAATCTAGCAAGTCTTTGACAGGAAAAATGTCGCTATACGTCACAACTAGCGACTTATCTTAGTGACGTATGAACGTCGCTACTTTTTTCTCTAATTGATGATGTTTTGTGTTGCAACGTCGGTATATGGGCTACATAAACTTGGTCGCAAAATGTGGCTGATATTTCTATACTTAGTAATGTTTACTGTGTCAAAAAATATCGCTGATATTCCTCACTTAGCAAAGTTTAGCAACGCAGATACGTCGCTAATATTTTTTAATGTAGCGTCTTTTAGCGACATATTTAGTTATATCTTGATGACATGGCAGATATTGCCAAGTCAGTATATTAGCGACGTTTAGTGACATATTTGCGATATCATGGTACAAGTGTAGCGACATTTTGATACCTATTAGCGACGTATTTAAACGTCGCTAAATTTCTGTAAAAAAAATGCAGATTGTTACATAATAGTTTATATAACAATATTCAGCCTGCAGTTTATACAACTATAATCACAGTTTTAAAAATAGACCCCTACTGTAGAATGTCATACATAAGCAGATTTTTAAACACCGATAAATTCAAATCTACTGTCACTGTTGGCCAATGTCATAAAAATTCAAATATACATAAAAGTCTGAAATAAATTCTCTGTTGGCCCATGTCACTAAAAGAATATATACAAAAGACCCAAAAAATAGGCCAATGTTACACAAATTCCAAAAAATGGGCCAATATCTCGCAAACTCACAACTGTCTATCCAACTTAGGACTAATGCTGATCAAGAGGAGGAGAAGGAAAAATATTGTGCAACTGGGATACGATATAGTCCAACTCGTCATGTGAAAGAACCACCGATGTCGAACTAGGAGGCAGTATCGTCGGTGGAGTTAGTGTCGATGCCGGCAAACCAGGAGGACATATCTGCTCCAATGCTGACAGCCGATCATTGTATGAATCCATGACATCTATAATCCGGGTGATGGAATATTGTGTCTATGATGTTAGATCCGTAATGTCCCGCTGTATCACCTCGATCATTGTCCTAAGCTCCAAAAGGTTTTGCTTGAGAGCATCAAAATGTGCTAAGATCCTCGCATCATCCATCTGTGGTTGGGCCTGGGGCTGTTACAAAATCCTTTCCATCAACTCGTCACGCAGAGACGCAATCTGATGGTCAACTCTCTCCTGTTGGAAATATACTAACTCTTAGGAAGGCGGTGGGGTATGGACAGGGACAGAGGGGGTCCTATAGCATTTGGTCAAAACATAGGCGCCTTAGGATCCCGTACCGTAGTACGTACCCCTATGAAGACCACGAGCGACGGTCTGCCCCAGTTCGTCAGTCGACGGAACTGGGTGGCCCTGTGGCTGCGAGGAAGTACCGGCCTCCCCCTCGGGAGGTGCAGTAGCAGCCTCTTGCGTCAACTGTTTACGGAGCCGTAGATATTTATTCTATAAAAAAATGAATCGCTCGATAAATGTACTTGTTACTATCTACTCGTTGTAAACATAAATGTTACTATCTAAGCAACTTAGATGGATATTTATATGCCTATTTTCTAAGTTATATTAAAATTAAAAAATTATAAAGTAATACTTACGTAAGTCTGCGTAGCCCTATCATCGATGAGCTGTCCGTCCTTCCGATGGGTGGCGAGAAAGACGGTCATCATGTTAGCGTCCTCACCCTTTTGGACCTGTTAATTACAAATATATATAGTTTTACTAAAATTAACTATTTTATCCTACTTTGATTAAAATAATATATATACGTTCGAAGTGCAGTAGCAGCATCTTGCATCAACTGTTTACGGAGCCGTAGATATTTATTCTATAAAAAAATGAATCGCTCGATAAATGTACTTGTTACTATCTACTCGTTGTAAACATAAATGTTACTATCTAAGCAACTTAGATGGATATTTAAATGCATATTTTCTAAGTTATATTAAAATTAAAAAATTATAAAGCAATACTTACGTAAGTCTGCGTGGCCCTATCATCGATGAGCTATACGTCCTTCCGATGGATGGCGAGAAATACGGTCACCATGTTAGCGTCCTCACCCTTTTGGACCTGTTAATTTACAAATATATATCCATGTAGACCCTGATAAGACCAAAGCGATCCATGAAATGCACCCACCGAAGAACCTCAAAGAACTTCGTGGCCTACAAGAAAGACTGTCTTGTTGGCCATTTGGTCATGGTCGAACCAATTTTGTTAATCGGTCTAACCTGGACTTTATATAAGCAACTACGATGCTTTTTAGACGTACTATGACGACTGCAACATCAACTGTTCAGATATGCTTTCCGTCGTCGTGTTTATCATTATTTCTTGTATGTAATATAATTTTCCATTATATTAATTCTAGGAATATACTGTAAACTACGTTGTAGTAGCAATTAGGCTACCCATAATTATTTCAAATAGCCTAGCTTGAAATAGCCTAAAATCCTACATTTTGGTTTAGCTTTATTTGGACCCAAAACTCAGCCCAGTTTCTGTTCTGGCCCTGAACTAAAGGAACAAAACTCGGCCCGAGTTCGGCCTTAGTGAACGTTTTGTTCAGAAACTTGGTCTCCCTGCAGTTTCGAATACAATGACTATTTTTTGATATTTTGCAGATGAACTCTGGCTGAGTTCTGGCCTAGTTCTGTCCGAACTCTTCTTTGAGAAATCCTATAAATATTGAAGAGATTTCACATTCCAAAATATTAATCAATTCACTTTCAATCTTTTTTTCTCTTTTGGTATACGAGTTCTAAAAAGCCTTTATTTTCACATCCCAAGCGAGTTACAATTCTCTAGTCTCAGTTGCCAGTACAGTACGGTCTAGAAGTTCATAGAGTTGTAATCAGAAGCTTGTTCAGAAGTTATCAACTCTACACTTGAAGTCTTCGACATCTTTGAATCAAATATCGTGTCTGTAAGAAGTCGACAAGCCTACAGATCAAAGCTTGTATTCCATTTGTATAGTGGATTCCAACTGGGAGCTAAAGTCATCCGGCCTAGATTAGTCCTCACATTGAGGGATACCATGATACATCGTTGTGTTTGCGTTTGCCTTCTCACCCTTTACTTTACTTTGGCTTATATTGTGATAGCTGTGACATACCTGCAACACAATTGCTAAACTGTTATTATAGCTGTGACACTTACTTATATCTGTGACACATATATAATAGTCATGTTACTTGTATAACTTGCTAGAAATTTTTTAATTGCTAAATTCTGCTGCATACTCTATTCACCCACCTCTAGAGTATATTCTATTATATTTTGATCCTACAATTGGTATCAGAGCAGGTACTCTCTGAATTGGTTTCTGATCTAAATTGCTCCTACAATTGGTATCAGAGCAGGTTGCTCAATATACAGGTTTATAGCATTTATCAATTTGATTGTATACCTATCATCATCCTTCTTAGTTATATTTTTTCTATTATTTAGGTAACTGTTATTTACTTGCTTATTTCCTAAATATATTTTTAGTGTTACTTATATCTCATGGCTAACTTTACAAAAGAAGGACAATCCATAGATAGACCTCCACATTTTGATAGAAATAATTACACTTATTGGAAGACATGGATGGACTTTTACTTAAAATTACTTGGTTTTTACTTATGGACTAATGTTATTGAAGGTTACAAAAAATCTACTATCATTTCTTCTCTTACTTCTATTTGTTAACAAACCTTATTATGACTACACATAAGAAGAAAAAGATTAGCTGGTATTGATGCAAAAGCAATGAATGCTCTTTACTTTTCTTTAGACAATAATGAACTTAATCGTATTTATTTTAGTGCAACCACATATGAGATCTGGAATTTTTTTGAAACTACTTATGAGAACAGGCATGAAAATAAAGCTAGAGATATGGAAGTAGAAGAAAATGCTAAGACAAGTATATGGTGTGAAAGCGAAGCAAGCAGTTCTGAAGAAGAAAAGAATCCTTGAAACTCTGCTAATGTGTGCCTAATGGCATTTGATAAGGTAACTACTAATCTTCTCTATTATGATTTCACATTTGATGATCTAGGTGATGCCTTTAGTGACCTCTTAGAAGATCATAGAAAGTTGCTTGGTAAATACAAGACCTCTAAGATGGTTCTCAAGGAACACAAACTTGAGATAGAAAGGCTAAATCTACTTTTAGCAGATATTAAAGAATTTGACCTTCTAGTGAGATTAATGAGTTACCTTCTATCAAGTTACAATTACATGAAGTATCACGAACTCTTGAAGAGAAAGACAAAACCATAGTTCAGTTGCAAGAAGATTTTCAAATTAAGAAAAAGAAGAGTATCAATGCGCCGATTAGGAATGATGCCCTAACAGCTGATTACAATAGATTGTTCAATAATGCTAAGTTTACTAATAAATTCTTACAACCTTCTTACAACTCTCTCTCTCCCCCTCCTATATGGGCCACACCCAGCCCTACCTCTCCCTCCACTGCCACGTGGCATTCCTGCCACCTGGCAGCCACCTGGATAGCAATCGGGTCCCACCTCTCCCCCCTCCTCCAATGGACGACCGACATATGGGCACCACGTGGGCGCCACGTGGTGGTTGTAAGATGGTTATAGACAATTGGTTGTAGTCATAGCATAGCCCTAGATTGTTTGACACTTCTAAAAAGTTAGAAATTAGGTTAGGAAAATAGCCGATGATGACTGCTTCCTCTCCTAACACGTGTCACTTACCCAAAAGGAACATTGTTCAACCAAAGACTATCAAACCTATGCCAAATACTCAAAGACATGCCTTATACTACAAGTATCCTACCAAAACCCCTAGACCTACCAAACAAGCACAAAATACTGCACCTAACACAAAGCATGCTAGATGTCATTATTGTGGCACTATTGGTCATATTGCTCCTGCATGTAGAGTTAAAAAATTAGTTGCTTTGAATATTTGTGCATGGATACCTAAAGCTAACTTTTTTGGACCCAATAAGAAATGGGTACCAAAAATGTCATCTGTAAATTATTTTATAGGTGGAGCATCCTAACCACTCTAGAAGCAAATGGATCATCGACAGCGGTTTCTCATGACACATGACCGACAATGCATCTTTGTTTGCAACACTGCCAAAAAAGAAAGAAGGACATGTCTCATTCGATAACAATCTGAAAGGTTATATAATAGGTATCGGTAACATTTGTAAGGATCCTTATCCGGTGATTAAAGATGTTTGTCTAGTAACCGAGTTAAAGCATAACCTACTCAACATAAGTCATTTAGCTGACCATGGTTATGGTATTAACTTTGTTAAAGACAAATATACTATAGTTGATAGCTCAACTGGCAGTACTATTTTTGAAGGAATTAGGGAAGTTAATATCAATGTTTTTTTATCTTTTGGAAGATACTAACACTACAGGTAGATGCATATACGATAAAAATAACGAGAATCAACTATGGCACGTAAGACTAGGACATGGAAATATGGACACAATATCGAGATTATCCACAAAGAAATTGGTACGAGGCTTACCGGAGATCGCCTTCAAGAAAAACATGGTATGTAGCGGTTGTGAAAAGAATAAAGCTACAAAATCAACATTTAAGTCGATCAATGTTGTAAGTACCACTCGACCTTTAGAATTATTACATATGGATATGTTTGGACCCATCAGAGTTGCTAGTCTAAATGCTAAGTTGTACGCATTTGTAATTGTAGATGATCACTCTAGATACACTTGGGTATATTTCCTTGCTCACAAGAATGACACACTCTCATATCTTGTCACATTTTATAAAAAGGTAAAAAATGATAAAGGATTCATGATCAGTCGCATTAGAGGTGATCATAACGGCGAATTTGAAAATATTGACTTTGAGCAATTTTGTAACACACACGGTTTTTGCACGAATTCTCTTGTCATAGAACTCTGCAACGGAATAGCGTTGTAGAACGTAAGAATAGAATTCTTAGCGAAATGGCTGTCACGCCCCGATCTCCCGCAGGCTAAATCGGCCGTTCCCGCTAGGCGAGAATCACCGCGCCAGCGCTCCCGCAGAACGCTCGTTTTGACCCATCCGGGCGTGATGCCGCACGAGCGTGAGCCACGCCCGTGCAAGGCCATGGTTCATTGGCTGGCGGTAAGAGTTCTAGGCCACAGAGTCACACAGATTGTCCGAGTGCAGCGGAATCATAAACGCATAGGCGATTTGGTAACAGGTTCACTGAGTCATCAATAGCGGAAGCATTGAATAACATAACTTGAAGTAAAGCAACTATTTATTGATATAAACAAGTATTACAGGCGGCGTATAGCTGAGATTACAAGTCGCTCAAGCCTCTCTCTCTGAAACAGTAAAAGCGTGCCAAGTGGCTACAATTGTGGAATGATTGTACAGGCGATGTTCAGGCAATGTTCACAATATTATGTCTTGTATATGTGCTTCAGTTCCGGACGCAACGCTGCTTCAGAGTGATCTCCATGCCTTAGCACACACGAAGGAGCATCCGCACCGAACGAGGTTCTCCCGCACCCTGCATACAATCTGGTGGATTATCAATACATTGAATGCACTAGTGGGGAAGCTACTCGCCCGCTCGATAAATCCAAACACGTAATATAAGTTCCGTGCACCAACTATTAAGTTGTCTTTCTAGTTGCCTTAAGATCAGTTTCATGCAAACATTGAATAACCTAACTCGTCTGGCAGTGCGCCGTGCGACTTGAGAGAAAACACGGCGAGACTTACCAACTTACCATTTGTCCTTCCCTGTCCAAGGCAAACATTGTTAATTTCAAGCACGAGCGGTATAAACATTCACGGGCATTCATAGGGAAAACCAAGGAAATAGCATATGCAACACGAGAGTCGTTATATCCAGATCGTTCAGGTGTTTAGTTGCTCTTTGATGCGATGCAATGACTCGCACACGGATAGACGCTAAGCGAGGATGACTTATCTATATGAACATGAGTCGCTGGCATAGCCATAAAGGACCAATCCAAGACGAGAACGGAATGCAACGAGAGAACACACGAATCGCTACGAACCATCTCGCCTTCACACGAAGGGTTGCACGTGACGTGGCCCAAGACGAGAATGGAATACAACGAGAGAACACACGATGTGCTATGAACCATTCTCGCCTTCACACGAAGGACCACGCATGAAGTTCCATCCGGATCGGATCGGCCCCAGTGCCCCGATGACTATCCATAGAACAGTACCTCATTTCCGAGTTGTCCGCGACATGCAGGGCAGGGTCTTCCAATTATCATAAGATACACGAGAACACGAGTGCACTAAAACACGAGAACACGAGTATACGAGATACTTGAATCTTGATTCTTTATTCAGTGAATGACTTGCCTTGATGCATTCCCCTAGTTCTGGGCTGCCTTTGGTGACCTAACGATCTCGGATACTTGCAGGTTCAATCATGCACGGAACGACTACTTAGTAGTCTCCCGGGGTTTAGATGAAAATAAGGCAACATACAAGCAGACAATCATGCAATTGTATAAACACGAACATTCACGTTAGCTCGGGCCCGAAGCTAAGCCGAGAAGCAAGATCGTAAGGGACTTCCCGAGCGACACGTTCTAGGGTAGCATGCGAGGGTCTGAACATATAATAAGCAATATTTTATTTCCATGTTCTAGCATAAGCAATACAAGTTGGGATTATTCCCTTAGCTAGGTGCGTTGGATTCTTATTAGCATGCAGTGGTGATTCACCTAGCGACTAGCATATAACATTCCATATTTTATGTGTGCTGGCTAAGCAAAGACAAGTTCACTGTAGCCACCTACCTTAGCGATGATTCGCCTCGGTAGAGCGATACGTCAAGCGAGCCTCTGAAAGCCTAAGCTGGATTCCTGTAGGGACAAGTCTGGATATCCTTTGCCTCAAATGAGTATTCTCGCCTGAGCAAAGCGGGTCGGGACATTACACTTTGCCGTTTGAATCGACAGTCCGCTGGAACGGAATGGGGTGTTACATCCTACCAACTCAGAAAAAGTCTCGTCCTCGAGACTTACTGAGGACAAGCAATACATTTCAATCAATTTTGATTTAACGATACAAGGCTGAGGCAAACCTATACAAGTCGTTGCACTTGTTCATTTGGATATTCACTTGCACAAGCGTTCGAGATCGGCATATCGCTAGTCTGGATCGTACACGTATTCGTAGCGCTCCAAACACATGCACGCCAACCAACTTTGCGATAGCGAAGTCTTAGCACTCGAGTTTCACATTTTCTTAAGTCTTGGATCGTGCACAAGTTCAAGGCGTCCTTCAAAAATATGCATTCAACCAAACTTAGAGATAGTGAATTTGGACAAGATACTTGCGATAATCTCAAGGGTCGCACTCAGGTTGGCACAAAGGCCACTCGCAGCACAATATCATACAAGCAATTATATCGTTCAAAACGTATTTTAAAAGTATTTAGACTTATTGTTGGAACATTCCAACGAGGCATTGAGAGAGAGCGTGCACATAACCCACAAACGAGCTTTCAAAACTAAGATAGTCGAAATAAAGTCCAAAGGCGTAGAAGCCAGGCTCTAATACCATTATGTCATACCCCGATCTCCCGCAGGCTAAATCGGTCGTTCCCGCTAAGCGAGAATCATCACGCCGGTGCTCCCGCGGAACGATCGCTTTGACCCATCCGGACGTGATGCCGCACGAGCGTGAGCCACGCTCGTGCAAGGCCGTAGTTCATTGGCTGGCGGTAGGAGTTCTAGGCCACAGAGTCGCACAGATTTTCCGAGTGCAGCGGAATCATAAACCCATAGGCGATTTGGTAACAGGTTCACTGAGTCATCAATAGCGGAAGCATTGAATAACACAAGTTGAATTAAAGCAACTCTTTATTGATATTAACAAGTGTTACAGGCGGCATATAGCCGAGATTACAAGTCGCTCAAGCCTCTCTCTCTGAAACAGTAAAAGCGTGCCAAGTGGGTACAATTGTGGAATGATTGTACAGGCGATGTTCAGACAATGTTCACAATATTATGTCTTGTATATGTGCTTCAGTTCCGGACGCAACGCTGCTTCGAAGTGATCTCCACGCCTTAGCACGCACGAAGGAGCATCCACACCGAACGAGGTTCTCTCGTACCCTACATACAATCTGGTGGATTATCAGTACATTGAATGCACTGGTGGGGAAGCCACTCGCCCGCTCGACAAATCCAAATACGTAATATAAATTTCGTGCCCCAACTATTAAGTTGTCTTTCTAGTTGCCTTAGGATCAGTATTATGCAAACATTGAATAACCTAACTCGTGTGGCAGTGGGCCATGCGACATGAGAGAAAACACGACGAGACTTACCAACTTACCATTTGTCCTTCCCTGTCCAAGGCAAATATTGTTAATTTCAAGCATGAGCGGTATAAACATTCAAGGGCATTCATTGTGAAAACCAAGGCAATAGCATATGCAACACGAGAGTCTTTATATCCAGATCGTTCAGGTGTTCAGTTGCTCTTTGATGCGATGCAATAACTCGCACGCGGATAGCCGCTATACGAGAATGACTTATCTATATGAACATGAGTCGCTGGCATAGCCATAAAGGACCAATCCAAGACAAAAATGGAACGCAACGAGAGAACACACGAATCGCTACGAACCATCTCTCCTTCACATGAAGGATTGTACGTGACATGGCCCAAGATGAGAATGGAATGCAACGAGAGAACACACGATGCGATACGAACCATTCTCGCCTTCACACGAAGGACCACGCGTGAAGTTCCATCCGGATCAGATCGGCCCCAGTGCCCCAGTGATCGTCCGTGGAACTGTACATCGTTTCCGAGTTGTCCGCAACATGCAGGGCACGGTCTTCCAATTATCACAAGATACACGAGAACACAAGTGCACTAAAATACGAGAACACGAGTGCACGAGAACACGATTACACGAGATACTTGAATCTTGATTCTTTGTTCAGTGAATGACTTGCCTTGATGCATTCCCCTGGTTCGGGGCTGCCTTTGGTGACCTAATGGTCCCGGATACTTAAAGGTTCAATCATGCACGGAACGACTACTTAGTAGTCTCCCAGGGTTTGGATAAAAATAAGGCAACATACAAGCAGACAAGCATGCAATTGTATAAACACGAACATTCACGTTAGCTCGGGCCCGAAGGTAAGCCGAGGAGCAAGATCGTAAGGGACTTCCCGAGCCACACGTTCTAGGGTAGCATGCGAGGGTCTGAACATATATATAAGCAATATTCCATTTCCATGTTCTAGCATAAGCAATACAAGTTGGGATTATTCCCTTAGCTAGGTGCGTTGGATTCTTATTAGCATGCAGTGGTGATTCACCTAGCGACTAGCATATAACATTCCAGATTTTATGTGTGATGGCTAAGCAAAGACAAGTTCACCGTAGCCACCCACTTTAGCGATGATTCACCTCGGTAGAGCGATACGTCAAGCGAGCCTCTGGAAGCCTAAGCCGGATTCCTGTAGGGACAAGTCTGGATATCCTTTACCTCAAAAGAGTATTCTCGCCTGAGCAAAGTGGGTCGGGATATTGCACTTTGTCGTTTGAATTGGCAGTCCGCTAGAACAGAATGGGGTGCTACAATGGCTAGAGTATTGTTAAACCAATATAGCCAACCTAAGTATTTCTGGGCAGAAGCGGTCAATACAGCGTGCTATATTTTGAATAGAGTTTTGATTCGACCTAAATCGAAGAAAACTCCCTATGAATTATGGTTTGATAGAACTTCCTATGTTTTGTACTTTAAGATCTTTGGATGCAAATGTTTCATTCTTAATGCCAAATATAACTTAAACAAATTTGACAAAAAGTCCGATAAAGGTATTTTTCTAGGTTATGTGGCCAAGAACAAAGGATACCGAGTCTTTAACAAGAAGTCAATGGTGATCAAAGAATCAATCAACGTCACCTTCAATGAGATTAACAATGAAATAAATAATGATAGTGACGATGAAGATATCAGTACATCAAGCAAAGCACCAACCAAAATGGAACCCATTACCAGCTACTTGGAGAATCTGCCAAAGAGGATAAAATTCATAGCCGATCACCCAAGGACTTGGTAATAGGTGATATCACAAAAGGTGTAAGTACTCGTTCCTCTAATAGAGATATTGTATCTAGTATAGCTTTTATTTCACAGCTTGAGCCTAAAAATATTGAAGAAGCATGTAGTAATAATTACTGGATAGAAGACATGCAAGATGAATTAAACCAATTCGAACGAAATCAAGTTTAGGAACTTGTTCCCAAGCCTAATGATCATCCGGTCATTGGCACCCGTTGGGTATTCTAAAATAAATTAAATAAGAATGGTTTAGTTACACTTAAGAAGGCTAGACTCGTAGCGCAAGGATACAACCAAGAGAAAGGTATCGACTACAATGAAACTTATGCCCCAGTTGCGCGTTTAGAATCCATTTGTATGATATATGCATTTGCTTGTTTTTCTAATTTCAAATTATTTCAAATGGATGTCAAAAGTGCCTTTTTAAATGGTTTCATAAAAGAATAAGTTTTCGTAGCTCAACCACCTGGATTCACGGATTTCAAAAACCTTAATCATGTTTTCATGTTGAAGAAAGCCTTATACGGACTGAAACAAGCCTCTCACACTTGGTATGACCTCCTAAGCTCTTTTCTACTTGATTTTTTTTTCAAAAGCAAAGGTTGATACAACACTGTTTATAAAATCGTTGAATAATAATCTTCTGCTAGTTTAAATCTATGTTGATAATATTTTTTTGGTTCAACTGATGAATCTCTTTGTCAAGAATTTTTTGAGTATATGCAGAGTGATTTTGAGATGAGCATGATGGAAGAGCTGAAGTTCTTTATTGGACTGCATCAAATAAACTCAAAATGGGACGTTCATCAACCAAGCCAAGTATACAAAAAAACTCTTAAAGAAGTTCGATCTGGAATTTGTCAAGCCCTTTGGTACTCCAATGGCAACTTCAACAAAGCTTGACATAGATGAATAAGGCAAACCGATCGACATACGTAAGTATTGAGGTATGTTTGGTAGCTTACTTTATTTAACTGCTAGTCGTCCTGATATCATGTTTAGTATTTGTATGCGTGCACGATTTTAAGCTAACCCTAAGGGATCATATTTATGCGCCGTTAAGCGTATCTTTCGATATCTTAAGAGTACTCCTTCTGTTGGCTTATGGTATCCCAAAACCAGGTCCCTTGACCTAGTCGGTTATTCGGATGCTGATTTTGTTGGATGCAAAGTGGATAAAAAAGTACTAGTGGTACATGTCATTCCTTAGGCAAAACTTTAGTCTCTTGGTTTAGCAAGAAATAAAAATCTGTCACATTATCAACTACTGAGGCTGAGTATTTCGTCGTAGGACGTTGTTGTGCACAAATTTTGTGGATGAAGCAAACTCCAGAAGACTACAACTTGCAATATTCACATATTCTCATTTATTGTGATAACACTAGTACTATTAATTTGACTAAGAATCATGTATGTCACTCACGCACTAAGAACATTGATGTTCAACATTATTTTCTTAGAGATCATCAACAAAATGGAGACATTAATTTAGAATATATAGATACGAAAAAATAACTGGCTGATATCTTTACTAAACCTTTAGTAGAAGATAGATTCAACTACTTATGTCAAGAATTAGGAATTTAAGATATCATAATATTAATTAATCTTATCTTATTGAATTACTTCTAATATACAAAAATTGTTTTGGAGACAAGCTTATAAAGGATTTTTCTGTCACCACTGCTATGATTAAAGCGAAACAGAACTTAAGTGTCCCCCAGTGGACTTCCGCTAGCTGGGACAATACCCCTACAGCTAATCTGAGACAATCACGGTATATGGAAAGTAATTCGTAAAATAATTTAAATTATATTTATTGAAATTTAAAATTAATAACTTTTGATGATGAGTAGATATCTAGCTGTTATGTTTTAGTCTAGATATTTTTAGCTGGATTTTTCACTTTATGTCTTTGTTTCTTGGAAATATCTTACATATTCCAATGATTAGATTTTATTTATACATTTTTAGTTATAGTAATTTATGTATGGTGAAACTCTTTTAGTTAGCTGTACTCAAAAGTTTATCTATTTAAGTTTTATTCTATTTACATGCATATTAACTTTTCTGTCTCGCTTAGCATTCATATTTAGCTACTACATTTTTTAAATGCTCTGTTTCTGTGAAATATATGCAATCTTTTTTTCTTCACTTCTCTATCTTTTTTGTAAGAACATTTTACGGGGGATCATCTTTCTCCTAAAAATTTTGCTAAATAACAACGAGAAAGAAAAATATACAATATCTGGTGACTACAATTGGTACCAGTTTAGTACCAATTTAATTGATTTTCAAATCAGTTCGATCAAGATGTTATATCGGTCAAGGTTTGTCAATTATCAAAATGGGGTAGATTATTGACCCATTGGTCATGGTCGAACCAATTTTGATAATCGATCTAACCTGGACTTGATATAAGCTACTACGACACTTTTCAGAAGTACTATGACGACTGCAATATCAACTATTCAGAGCTGCTTTTCGTCGTTGTACCTGTCTTTATTTCTTGTATGAAATATAATTTTCTATTTTATTGAGTCTAGGAATATACTGTACACCATGTCGTACTGGCAATTAGGCTACCCTAAATTGTTTTCAAAATAGCCTATCTTGAAATAGCCTAAAATCCTACGTTTTGGTTTAGCTTTAGTTGGACCCGAAACTTAGCCCTGTTTCTGTTATGGCACTGAACTAAGGGAACAGAACTTGGACAGAATTAGGCTCGAGTTCGGCCTTAGTGAACTTTTTGTTCATAAACTTGGTCTCCCTGTAGTTTTGGATACAACGACTATTTTTTGATATTTTGCAGCCGAACTATGGCCGAGTTCTGGCCGAGTTCTGTCCGAATTCTTCTTTGAGAAATCCTATAAATAGAGAAGAGATTTCACATTCCAAAACATCAATCAATTTACTTTCAATCTTCTCTTCTTTTCTGATATATGAGTTCTAAAAAGCCTTCATTTTCACATCCCAAGCCAGTTATAATTCTCTAGTCTCAGTTGCCAATACGGTACGGTCTTGAAGTTCAGAGAGTTATAATCAGAAGCTTGTTTAGAAGTTCTCTACTCCATACTTGATGTCTTTGAGCTCTTCGGATCAAAACTCGTGTCTGTAAGAATCGACAGGCCTTCGGATCAAAGCTTGTGTTCCATTCGTATAGTGGAATCCAACTGGGAGCTAGAGTCCTTTTGCCTGGATTAGTCCTCACATTGAAGGATACCAAGATACATCGCTATGTTTGTGTTTTCCTTCTCACTCTTTACTTTACTTTGGCTTATACTGTGTTAGCTATGACATACCTACAACACAATTTCTAGACTGTTATAATAGCTGTGACACTTACTTATATCAGTGACACATACATAGCAGTCATGATACTTGTATAACTTGTCACTACCACATTCCAAAAACAGGGGTATTTTCGACTTTTTATACATTATTAATATTATGGTATTTATATTAAATAATTTCTTGATACGTGTATTTAATTTAAATAATTGTGTGAGATGTGTATTTAAATATATTATTATATACTGTGTTCTTAATTGTTTGAGCTGGTAGACTTAACCTAGAAGCCCACTAGACGAACACCTGACTGAATTATAAGATTATGTATTAAATTGTATTAATTAGAATTTAATTATTGAAGTCGTAATTAATTATCGTAATTTTATTTAATTGTTGTGCCTTACCGTTGCTTCGATATTTGGAACGCTACCCTGGCTTTCACCTTCCAACAAATTCCACAACCTTGCCTTAGACATGCCTGCCTTCCATTCTGACCTTTTTGCAACTCATAATTATGCTCTCTTGTGCTTCATTTTAGCCGCACAATATTTGTCGCGGACGTTTATTTAATTTCTAAATAAATTCCCATTTTGTATCGTTGTGCGTTCCAATCAAAATTGGAGGCAATCTTGACCCTTCGATGGCATCCATCATATCCGGACGAAACCGGCGTTGGTGTTGCTTGACTGGCTTCGAATTGGGCAATATGTTGAGCTTATGGGTAGCCACTTTTGGATCAAGACCTGGCATATCCTCATAATTTCATGCAAAGACATCGATATATTCCTTTATCAGTTGGATTATTTCTTCCCTTTCTTCTTCGGAAAGATTGTTATTGATAAATATCGGCTTTGGTGAAAGTTCATCCCCAACATTGATTTGGATAACTTTATCTTCAGTGGGCGGTTCTCTCTCCTCGAACCGGAGTTCCCATTGTGTATCCATTTGCTGCACCCATGAGTCATTTTCAAACGGTTCAGATTCTTGTTTGTCTGCTTCGAGAGAATCTGTCAATACCTATTTTAATAATAACGCTCGTTCGAAATCAGCATACGAGCCGGAGGTCGACGAGTCATCTTGAGAAGAGGAAAAGATATCCTTACTTGACTCAGAAGTTGCAAGGGAAATGGTATACCCTAACCCAAAACGAGTTCGTCGTTGACAATAAGGATCACCATGCAACGGCATTCGCCTTCCTTTCCCATAGTTGAGGCCTGGTTCTGACTTCAGATCATAACCCATACTTTGCATAATCTTCAAAGCTTGTGGGCTATATCTGTGAACTTGTATTTTCCCAGCATCGGACTCGTGAGAGTCTTCTTGTATAATCGGTCTGCTGCGCATGCGACCGAAGACTATTGGATGCTGATTGCTGCGACTAGGTGGAATAATAAAGATAGAATCTTCATGTGGCCCGTATGTTGCGATGACATTAGATATTGACGCCACTTCCCATATATATGGATGATAGGAGTCTATAGCCTCCAAGAATTTTTGTACGATAGGTTCTATATCATTATGGGGAGAGGATTCCTGATTTGGAATTTGAGCGTCAATATACTGGAAAGGAGAATCTTTATTATCGTCAGAAACCACGTTCCCGGTTATATTTACATCAGTTGGCTGCTTGTTGCGCCGGAGGTTGATGACCAAAGGTGGAGGCTTCTGGTTCAAAGTGATCACTAGGGGATCACTTCCTCCTCCAGATTTGGTTTTGTTTAAGTGGATAGCCATGGGTTCCATGACTTTCGGATGGGTAGTCCGCCCTTTTACCTGGATCGACAAGGGTTGCTCGGTAGAGGGTTCTTCTGGCTCCCGGTAGGATTCCTCTTCTGTCTTACCTGACACCTCTTTCATGTAGTCTTTGGTGTACAACATGGCATCGGAATAGTAGGATTTTACTCCTTTGAATGGGTTAAGGTCAGCAAACTCCATTTTTATTGTTCCTTGGGCGTCTACATATTTGAAGCATTGATGTAGGGTCGAAGGAACAATGTTGTGTTCGTGGATCCATGGTCTGCCCAGCAGAATGTTGTAGGATACCTCTGAATCAATGACATAGCATGTAGCCACTAATCTAAGGTCCCCGATCTGGATTCTCAGACGAATCTTCCCCAACAGCTTACTTTTTCTGGCGTTGAAGCCTACGATTGTAGTGGTGGTGTAAGCCAGTTCGCTGGTAGGAATCCTCAGCGGTCTGAGCAGACTATGAGGGTTAATACTGATCGATGATCCCGGATCTATGTGAATCCGGTCTACCTCCATGGAACCGACGTATCTGGTGTAATAGAGGGGCCTGTCATGCTTGTTATGTTTCAACAACATATCATCTTGAGTGAAAGTGATATTAGGGACCACCTCCATCACACTATGGCATTGAGGGCATGCCATAGGTCCTTTATCGGGGGACTTGAGCTGAGTCAAGCATACATCCGCCTGCATTATCGCTTTACTTAAGGCTTGACGAGTGTCTTTGGATAACCTTAGGAGCTCAAAAATGGACAATCTGGCTGGTGTATTAGCCAACTGGGCCAGGATATCGAAGTTATATGGTTTCTCCAAACCTTTGATTTGAATATTCTTCAAAGGTTTATCAAAATGCACTTCTTTTTGCTTGCCCTTGTCCGCTTAGTTGGTCTAGAAGGACCCGCCTCTGGTATGACAGGTTCAGGCTCTGGAAGTCTGGCAGCTGAAGTGTCTGCCGTTGTATCTTCCTGATTTCCTCCATAGTCCTTGAGGTAGGCTTTCCCTGAACGGGTTCCGGTAGCCAAAGCCTCTTTTTCTGATATCGAGCATATTGCAACCATATGGCATGGTTTACGCCTCGAGTTCTTTTTAGACTTAGCCTTAGCAGCTTGAGTCTCTTCCTCGATCTCTGACACCATATCAGGATGAACCCACATAATCTCACCACGCTGGGTAGTTAGGGGTACCAGGTCATGATTTTGACCCCTGGCCAGAGGGAGATTAACAATGTTCATCATCGTCCGGAAAATAGGTACAACCCCATCCGAAACTTCTTGAGAAGGCAGATTGCCGAATTGAAGAGAGATCATGTTGGCAGTGACCGTCTTCTCGCTATTATGCAGAGTGATGGCCTTAGCGTCGATCAACTCCTGAATTTTTCTCTTTAGTACATAACACGCCTTTGTGGGGTGATGTATGTACCTATAGAAAATGCAGTACTTAGGGTTATTGGTACTGCTGACTTCAGTAGGCCACTTTACCTCGGGGAAGGTAAGCTTGCCGCTTTTGACTAGACAATCGAATATGCTCGGAATATCGTCGTCGTCAAAAGAATATGCTTCTATAGGCCTGGGAGTCCCAGGTTTCGTCTGTGTGGTTGCCGAAGTATTTTGCCTGGACGTATTGATCGCCAGAGCTTCTTTTCCTTTGGAACCACGAGGATGGTCGCTATTGGAGGATGACCTCTTCCCTCTATCAGAGGTAGAGATCATGATTTCATTGTCACGTGCCTTTCGACTGTTATCTTCAGCGGCTACCGCTAAGATGATAAACGAGGGCCAACTATGGAACTAATATGGTCCTGTGAACACCGAGATTAGTGGAAGAAGATTTTTCTTACAAATATCCACCAAGGCTGAATTCGGAACTCCGGGAGGCATTTTCAAAGTGGCCTGACGAAAACGTTCGATAAAAGTGCGAACGTTCTCTTTCTCATTCTGCTTTACTTCAATGAGAGAGGACATGGACATGTCTATCCCTCCTTCGAAGAATTGTGCGAAGAACAGAGTCTTGAAATCTTCAAAGGAAGTAATGCAGTTATCCGCAAGACTACGGTACCATTGATAAGCCACTCCAGACAGACAGCCTTTAAACACTCGAGTGAGAAGGGCGTCATTCCCTTACAACAACACCGTCATCATGTTGAAGTAGTTCATGTACTGGCTCGGTGACGTCTTTCCCTCAAACAAAACCATAGCTTGTGGTTTATATTTAGGTGGGAAAGGGATCTCATCCCAGATAGCTGGATATGGTTGGTTGATTCCCAATTTCTTGAGCTGATCCTTATGCTTCAAGGCATCAAATTGGGCTTTCAATTCCCACACTGCCTGCAGCGGATCTTCAGCTGGTAAAGGGACTGCAGAGTGGTGAGAGATCGGTTGTATCGTAACTCCAACAGAAGGTAATACATTCTCCGAGTTAGGAAGTGGAGGAGCTGCTGACTCTTGATTTAGAACAGGCTCCTGGTTAGCATTGGATGGTGGTAGGTCCACCCCCACTCGTATTTGAGTCGGAGGGACTGATGCTTGAGCTATAGCAACTGTATGTTGAGTCAGCATCATCTGGTGTATATTTTCCATCATGGAATGCATCTCTTTCAGTGATGTATCCAATACAGTGATGCGTTGCTCAGTACTTCCTGATGGGGAAGCCTCTTCGCGTTCATCTCCAAAGGCATAGACTCCCATTTCTCTGGATGCTATGGAAGGATCAGTATAGATCTCCGTAGAGATTGAATCTATACTTTCAGCATCCGATTCGGGAAATTGGTGACCCCCAGTATCAGAATCAGAAGAATATGAAGTTGGTTGTCGTGACCTTGAACGAGTGTTCCGAAACACACCAGCTTCAATATTCTCAAGGAGTCTGTTGAATCTCCTTTGGCTTGGAGTCCTAGAGGGAAGACGTCGTGAATTTGACCTTCCTCTAGGAATGTGTGAAGCCATGTTCACTAATGCGAATGTAGTCTCTTCTTCTTGTAAAGACAAAGAGTAGTTCAACCGGTCGAAAACTGACCGTTTTGCTTTAGAACAGCAATAGTTAACTACAACTTTATGACTATTACAACAATGCTCCCTAGGGGGTGTAATAGACATATTAGAAGATTTCCTATCTTTGCGCTTCTGGATCAAGAAATTACGCAAGTCAGGAGGATTAACAGAAGAAGAAGAAGAAGAAGAAGAAGAAGAAGAAGAAGAAGGCTTATTCTACCTTTTTACATCAGTTGGAACGCGGATATTAGGAATCATAACTCTCTCCCTGCCATACGAATACAGCAGTTCAGCCATATGAGTAGCACATGATCCATGAGGAGCGTATATATCCATAAATTAGGCCTTCTTTACGCTGAAAGGCTTGTCCTGGTGTAATCTGAAACTTTGCACAGGTTGGCGTAAAACTGAGGAAGTCCTCAATCGGCCATCAGCATTCCGCGTAATCTGAAGAGCGGGCAGATTCTTTTCTTGATGGCGTAAAAGCCGAGAGGTCGGGAAATATGCCACTTGTTTTCCCTTGCGGCGATTGCAAGGACCATCTGCCTCATTGTAGAGGTGAGATGTATTTTTATGTGCGGGACACTTTTGGAATTTCTGAATTTGCGCTGAGGCATTATCAGAAATTTTGTCTGCCATGTCACAGACGGGAGACTTAATTTTACGCGCAGGGCGCGGAGTAGACTTCTGGATTGGCACTGAGGTATTGCCAGAAGCTTTGTCTGCCATGTCACAGACGGGAGACAGAGTTTTACGCGCGGGGCGCAGAGTAGACTTCTGGATTGGCACTGAGGCATTGCCAGAAGCTTTGTCTGCCACGTCACAGACGGGAGACAGAGTTTTACACGCGGGGCACGGAGTAGACTTCTGGATTGGCACTGAGGCATTGCCAGAAGCTTTGTCTGCCACATCACAGACAGAAGACAAAGTTTTACGCGCGGGGCGCACAGGTTGAGATGCTACAACCTTGTTAGTCGGAGAGAGAGAGTCCGCAGGAATGGTAGAGGATGTCCGGGGCATCCATACTTTACGCAATTTCCTGTTGTCTTGGACAGAGAGGGAATGAGAGCTACCCCCGGCTCGAAGCATGTCTTCGTAAGCCGATTGGTCGAATTGGACGACCAAAGTCTTCTTCGTTGATCCTACGGATACAATATCGTGTTGAGCAATGGTTTTCTCGTCAAATGAGAAAGTCATCCCCAACAAAGTCGCCATCTTGTGTTTGATAATAAACGAAAGAAATTTAAACTAGGTTTATACGAAACCCTTTCTTTGGTTTACAAACAAGAA